>JAODAL010020261.1:0-69922 GCA_025379985.1 Phyllomedusa bahiana | reverse complement strand
CAAAAATTTAAAAAAAAAAAATTTTCCCCAACAACCTACCCAATTTGATTAAACCAATCCCATTTTTAATTCATAATTAAAAACCAAACACAAAACCCAAAACATTATAAAAATTTTCTCAACTTAAAACTAACAAATCTAACCCCACACCCTATCTACCACAACACTACAACATTTTTCCCAAAACACCAAACATCTTAAACTTCACCAAACCAATCAAATTTTTATTAAAATCAAATCTCTTTAAATTTTTCTAATTTTTATTTACAATCTATAAAATCAATCTATCTATCTATCATCAAATCTCTATCATCTATCTTTCTATTACTATTTATTTTTCTCTTCAAATTATCTTCTTTATCTATCATTTTATTCATTTTAAACTATCTTTCTATTCTTTTTATCTCCATCACATTATTTTCTATCTATCAAATTCTATTATCTATTGTCTATCTACTTTTTATCTATAAAAAGTAAAATAAACTTGGCGCCCAGCACGGAAAGAGTGTTATTAGACTTAGTATAAAAAATAAATACTGTTTTATTAGGCTATAAAAAACTCATTAAAACAAGGGAAGGATTGGTTTTCCCCCTTTTTGTTTCCCTCAGGTCGTGCTTTTTTTTTTTCACATCTTTTATTATCTAACTATCATCTTTTTTATCTATTTCTCTTTTATTACCCCATTTTTATCCATATTATTATCTTTTCTATTATCTATCTATTATTATCTATCTATCTATCTATCTATATCATTATCTTTACTAATCTTCTATCTATTCATATCTATCTACTATCTATTTTTATCTATTATCTCAATCATCTATCTTTATCTATCTATCTATTATCTTTTTATTTATATTATCTTTTTTTCAAATTTCATTCATCTATATCTATTTTATTAAACTATCAACTTTATTTTTTAATTATTAATTTTATTTTCAAATCTATTTTTAAACACTATTTATTTTAAAAACTATCTATATTTTGCACACCAATCATTATCTACATCTTTCTTCACAAATTTCTTCTATTTTTTTCCCCCCCAAAAATCTTTTATTAAATTCTTTATACTATCTATCTAATTTCATCATCTCATTTATCCAACTTTTCCCCCCTTTCTATCTTTATATCTATTATCTATCTATATTTTAAATTATATTATCTATCTATTTTTTTCTTTTCTATTTTATCTATCTTCTCACTATCATTATCCATACTATTACTAAACATCTTTATCAAATCTATCTATTTTATTATTCTATTATCTTTCTATCTATTATTTCTATTCTTATATTATTTTATTTATCTATTTTTATTTTATTTATTTTTATTTTATCTATCTATCTGTCTATTCTTCTATCTATCTATTATCTCTTCTATTATTATTCATATCTAAACTATTATTTTATTATCTATCTCATATTACTATCTATCTATTATCTATCTCATAATCTATCTTCTATCTATCTATCTATCTATTATTACTCTATTTCTATCTTTTTATGGGAAAAAATTGAGGATCTGGCATTTTTGAAAAGTAGTCAGTGTTCGGCTTTTTTATCACGGGGGGAAATTTTGGGGTTGCCCCTTCGGGAAAAAATTCAACACGGGCACCCATGTCTAACCAGGGGGAAAAACAAAAGTGGGGAAAACCCCCTAATTATAACAAAAGGGGTTACACCCCTAAGTGATAACAAAAATGAGTACCCCCCCAAAGTGACAAAAAAGTGAGTACACCCAAAGTGATAACAAAAGTGAGTACCCCCCTAAGGGGGACAACAAAAGTAAGCACCCCCCCAAGTGAAAAGGGAAAAAAAACTTTTTGGCCCGTTTTTCCCTTTTTTCCCCCCCCCCAAATGTTTGTGACTCTTTTAGTGTTCAAGTTTTAGATGTGAATGGGGAGCGGGTTAAATTACATTTGGGTTGTTACCCGCGCTACACTCTCTAAATTACTGGTCATGAAGCCCAACAGGGCCCTCCCCCTGGAAAAAAAACTGTCTGAGGATCCGAAGAAAAAAATTTGTTGCTCTACATAAAGATGGCCGAGGCTAAAAAGAAGAGGGCCAACCCCCCTGACACTAAAGCAAGCGCGGGGGCCAACACCCTGACATTTGAGCTCAGCGCGGGGGCCAACAAAAAACCCCCTGCACTAAAAGGCTGCGCGGGGGCCAACACCCTGCATGAGCGCCCCCGGGGGGGGGGGGGGGGGCCAAACCCACCCTGCCACTAAAGCTGAAAGCACGGGGGCCAACCCCCTGACCTAAAGCTGACGCGGGGGCCGAAAACCCTGACACTGAGCTGCAGCGGGGGGGGCCGACACACGACACTAAAAGCGCACCCGGGGGCCAACACCCTAAACCTGAGTTTTTTGAAAGCGCGGGGGGGGGCCAACCCCTGCATAAAGCTGCAGCAGGGGGGCCCAAACCCCCCGGGCCCAATGAGCTGCAGCGCCAACCCCCCTGCACTGAGCTGAAACAGGGGGGCCCAACACCCTAAACACTTGAGCTGAAAGCGCGGGGGTCAAACCCCCCTGACACTGGCTGCAGCGCGGGGGCCGAACCTGACACTGAGCTGCACCCGGGCGGGGCCCCCAACACCCGGGACACTGAGTGCAGCGCGGGGGCCAGCACCCTGACACTGAGCTGAAGCCGGGGGCCAAACCCTGGACACTGACTGCAGCGGGGGGCCAAAAACTCTGACACTAAAAGCTGCACCCGCGGGGGGGGGCCAACACCCTGACACTGAGCTGCCCCGCGGGGGGCCAAGCCCCCTGAAAACTGACTGCAGCGGGGGGGGCCAACCCCCTTTGACACTGAGTTTGCAGCGCGGGGGGCCAAGCCCAAAAACAGGGGTTTTTAACCAGACGGGTTTCCCACCCCCAAAAACAGGCCTCGCCATGGGGGGGACCAAAAAAGCTGAGTGCAGGGGCCCTCCAGCGTCATACCCCAGGTTTGAGTGCGGGCCATCCTTGCGTGCAAAAGGTTTCCGGGGGGGGGTAAAGTCTGTCAGGGGCTCAGACCATACCCCCGCACACGCATCACTTGGGTCGGGCATGGCTGTGTCCCAAAAGGGAAAATTTTCTTCTAAAGATCTTGAAACAAGAAAGCCCGAATTTTGCTGAAGACAAGCAAAAAAAAAGGACCGGGATTACTGGAACCACGTCCGGGTGCTCTGATGAGCCCAAGTTTAAACTTTTTGGTTCAGAGGGGTGTCAGGGCGTGAGGCGGAAACCAGGTGAGGAGTACAAAGCCCAAGTGTGCGCCTCCCGTCCAGGCATGGGGGGTTGGGGGGTTGTTAGGGTTTTGGGGGCTGCATAAAGTGCGGGCCGGCTGGGGGAAAGGCTACAGTTCATTGAGGTAAAACATGAAACATGTCCGTCCCCTCCTGAAGCGAGCATGATCCCCCCCCTTCTGGGCCGCGGGGCCCGTATCCAAAAAGGATAAAACAACCAAAAACCCCCCAAAAGCCCCCACTGCCTTGCAAAAAGGAAAAAAGGGTAAAGGGGGCCTTGGACGGGCCGGTGTCCCCCCAAACCCTAAACCCCATGGGGGTTCTGTGGGGGCCTCCTCAAAGGGAAAGGTGGAGGGCAAAATGGCTCCCCTTCCGGGCCCCCGTGATGCCCCTAAATGGAGGGGGAAGAGGATTCCAGTGCCTGCGGGCCTGTAAAAGCCCCTGTGACCCCCAGGGGCCCAAGGAGAGTTAAGGCGGCGTGGGAAAAAATTGGAGGTAAAAACAAAATTGGTAGTTAGATATTAGAAATCCCCTCTCCTTACCTGGGGGTTCTGGTTGAAAATAGCCCCGGGTGGTTTTTTTACACTCTTTTTTGCTTCCTCCCCGTTTTGGGTGCATTATATTACATTCTGAAACCACGGGGAAAACTGAAAACCCAAAAAAAACCACATGGGGAGGCCGTTATCATCAGGCTCAGGACAAGATCCCAAAAACTCAAGCCAACCCCCCTCCAGCGCACGCAGCTCCTGAGGCGTTAAACTGAATGGTTCCCCCGCTGTTTAACACCCGTAAATTCCAACCCAAAGGTTTAAAAATTGTGGCACCATCTCGGGCAGAATATTTCTGCGGGGGGATTTCGCCCCCTGTCTTGTTTTTTATGTGGCGAGTGAAGATGTCAAGACCCGCGGACGCTGGGGGGCATTTACATAAATCTGTAATAACAAACTTCAGGAAAAAGGGGGCAACCGCCCTCCCATCCTCTCCGCACCATGACAGAACCCCCTTTTTCCCTGGCAGAAAGGCCGACCCCGCTCGGCATACACGCGAACTTAAAGGGGACCCACCAACACCTGATGGAGTCCCATAATGATAGCCTGCCGCATACACCCCAGCACCTGCTCAGCCATTCACTCCAGGGTGGTCACAATCATGTGTAAAGTTAGGTTCCTTGAAGATGAAATTTATTGGGTTTCCTTAAAAGGGTGCATTGGGTTAAATTTTCCCCTTAAGGGGGGCATCGGGTTGGGTTTCCTTAAAGGGTCCCAATCGGGTTTGGGTTTCCCTTGAAGGTGCATTAGGTTAGGTTCCTTGAAGGTACATTAGGTTAGGTTCCTTGAAGGTACATTAAGTTACGTTCCTTGAAGGTACATTAAGTTACGTTCCTTGAAGGTGCATCAGGTTAGGTTCCATGAAGGTACATTAGGTTAGGTTCCTTGAAGGTGATTAGGTTTTGGGTTTCCCTGAAGGTGCTTAGGTTAGGATCCAGAAGTGCATTAGGGTTTGGTTCCTTGAAGGGGGGCATTAGGTTAAGTTCCATGAAGGTGCATTGGTTAGGTTCCATGAAGGTGCATTGGGTTTGGGGTTCCTTGAAGGTACATTAGGTAGGGTTCCTTGAAGTTGCATTAGGTTAGGCTCCGAAGGTCATTGGTTAGGTTCCATAAAGGGTGCTTTAGGTTGGGTTTCCCTTGAATATGCATTGGGTTTGGGGTTCCCTTTAAAAGGTACATTGGTTGGGTTTCCTTGAAGGTGCATTTTGGGTTGGTTCCATGAAGGGCACGGTTAGGTTCCTTGAAGAGTTTTTGGTTTGGGTTTCCTTGAAGGTGCTTTGGGTTGGGTTTTCCATGAAGGTGCATAGGTTAGGTTCCTTGAAGGTGCTTGGGTTTAGGTTCCTTAAGGTGCTTTAGTTAGGTTCCTAAGGTGCATCGGGTTAGGTTCCCTTGAAGGCATAGGTTATTTCCTGAAGGTGCTTAGGTTAGGTTCCTTGAAGGTGCATTAGGTTAGGTTCCTTGAAGGTGCATTAGGTTAGGTTCCTTGAAGGTGCATTAGGTTAGGTTCCTTGAAGGTGCATTAGGTTAGGTTCCTTGAAGGTGCATTAGGTTGGGTTCCTTGAATATGCATTAGGTTGGGTTCCTTGAAGGTACATTAGGTTAGGTTCCTTGAAGGTGTATTAGGTTAAGTTCCATGAAGGTGCATTAGGTTAGGCTCCATGAAGGTGCATTAGGTTAGGTTCCATGAAGGTGCATTCGGTTAGGTTCCGTGAAGGTGCATTAGGTTAGGTGACACCAGAAATCCAACTTTCCATCACGCTCATATCACCAATAGTGTTGGACTCGGGTCAAAGTAAAATACGACTAAAATCTGAGGGCTTCGGTTCAGATCAGCCCAAGTCCATTTTCGGTCAAAATTACCCCAAAAATGAATCATTACCCTAATTCAAGGGATGGAGTTGCTTAAAGAGTTTTAGGGATTCATTTTCTGGTCCGGTGACGCCATGCTCCTGTTGTGGCCTAACTTCCAGTTCAATGTCCCATCCAATGTCCCTTCCTGCTATCGCAACAAGGACCCAATATTAAAATTAAAGGAGAACTCCACTCCCCCCCCCCTTAGTTTATTAGCAATTGCTCCTTGTTGCACAGTGGTGCCAGTCATTTTGCTTACCTGCAGCGGGAAAAGGGATTTCCACTGCTCCCCCCGGGTATGGGGATCGCAGCTGAATCCCGGGTTTTCACGCTGCCCCTGGGTCATGTAACGAGCTGAATACAGGGTTTCCACTGCTGCCTCGGGAAACATTGCCCCGCACTGAAACGGGTTTCCTCACCCCCATTCGGTCTTTGTGACCTCAGCTAAAACAGGTTTCCCTCACTGCTGCCATTCTTTTCATGTGACCCACTGAAACAAATTTCTCACTGCGCCACTGGACCATGTGACCTGAAGCTGAATACAGGATTTTTTCATGTCCCACGGGGTCCTGGACCTGCAGCTGAATCTTTCCTCACTGCTGTCCTGGGCTGTGACCTGATGAATACGGGGATTCCTCACTGTTTTGCCATTCGGTCATGTGCCTGCAGCTGATACGGGATTTCCCCATTCTACCACGGGCTCATGTGACCTCGCTAAATACAGGATTCCTCACTGCTGCCCGGGGCCTTTTGGACCTGCACTAATACAGTTCTCTCACTGCTGCCCCTGATCATGTGAACTGCAGCTGAATACGGGGATTTTCTCACTGCTCCCCCCGGCTCATGTGACCTGCGGGAAATACAAATCTCCACTGCTCCCAAACTGGCTCATGTAACCGCAGCGAATACGGATCTCTCACTGCTGCCATTCTTAAATTGACCTGCAGGAAACGAATTTCTCACTGCTCCCTCTGGCTAAGTGACCTCAGTGAATACAGTTTTCTCTCACTGCTGTCACGGTCAGTGACCTGCAGCTGAATACGATTTCTCACTGCGCCCCGGGTCATGTGACCTGCACTGAATCCCAAGGTTTTCCCACTGCTGCCTCGCTCATGTGACCTGCAGTGAATACAGCTTCTTCACTCGTCCTTGGGTCTGTGACCTGCAGCTAAATACAGGAAATTTCTCACTGATTCCAGGGCCCGGGACCTGCAGTAAAAGCAGGGTTTCTCCTGCTGCCTTTGGGTCTTTTTTTCCTGCGCGAATCCGGATTTCTCACTCTGCCACGGGTCATGTGACCTGCGCTGAATGCGGGGTTTCTCCGACCCTTTTGGGGTCTTTTTTCCTGCAGCGAATACGGGATTTCTCACGCTGCCAAACTGGGTCCTGTGTCCTGCAGCTGAATAAAGGTTTCTCATGCGCCCCCTGGTCATGTGACCTGCAGCTGAATACGGGGTCTTAAAATGCGCCACGGGGTCATGTACCTGCAAGCTGAATACAGGATTTCTACTGTTCCCCCCTGGGTCCTGGACCGCGTGAATACAGGGTTTATCCTGCTGCCCTGGGGTCATGGACCTGACTGAATACAATTCCTCACTGCTGCCCCGGGGGTCATGTGCCTGCAGCTAAAATCGGGTTTTCCCCCGCTGCCTCTGGGCATTGACCTGCACTAAATAAAGGATTCCTCACCTGCCTTCGTCATGTGCCTCAGCTGAATACAGGATCTCTCATTCTCCCACGGGGGTCCTTGCCCTGCAGCTAATACGGGTTTTCTACGTTGCCCCTGGGTCATGTGCCCTCAGCTGAATACAGGATCTCTCACTGTCCCAAAAGGGGTCTGTGACGACTCTGGCGCTGTAACAGGGTTGGTGTCCCGGAAGTGAATTCAATTAAATTCCTAGGGGGGTCCAAGTCGTCTCATAGGAATGCATGCGAGACTTTATGTCAACATCCGAAGCACAGTGTCTATCAGCCAATCAGAGAGCAGGTCATGTGACCTAACAGAGACTGTTGCATCAGCCAGAAATCCTATATTCAGCTGCAGATGAGCAGAATTATTAATACTACATTGATCTAGAAGCAATTTCTAACGAACTAAGGAAAGAAAAACTGGAGCGCTCCTTTAAGCCCCTTCTTTCCATGGTGCAACGACAGATTAGTTGCTTTGTATATTGGAGTCTGCAGTAGTCTGAAATCTACCCTTGTATACAACTATAGAACTACACGTGCTGCCATATAGTGCTCACTGGGTGCTATATGTTGCAAGTAATCTTCACTAGAAGCAGTGAGTAAAAATTGTACCTCACTGAGTGAAAACCTCTGTATCCTTCCCTCTAAAATTTGAGCCCTATGGGGATAAGGAATGGCCACATGCACCATAATGGGTGCAGTATTATGACACAGTAATGACATGGCGTGCATCAGGTCCATAGAGGCTGCTCTGCCCTATAGTCGTGCTTTACACTGTAGCTCTGCTTCTCTGTTTGGCTCCTGTGCATGAGCACAAGCTCAGCATCATCTCAGTACATAGTAACCTGCATGAGGTTACAAGGACAGAAGATCATAACCACAGCTAAAATCTGAATCTCCAGTGATAACAAAGTAACTGCAATGGCAGCCCCAGGAGGGGCGAGCAGCCTAAGAGGGGTGCGCCTTATAAAATAAAACAAAAAAAATCTGCATTGACAAACAGCTGCAGGTTGCAACATTTATGTCTCCCCCCAGTTTGCTGTCACCTGATGCAGAGACTAAACACTTGTATATTATGCACAAAGCTTCCAGCGCCAGCTGCAGGCAAAGCTTCAAGATTTTGCCCCTTCGAGACGGCAGGGAATGGGGAAGTTAGGAAATGATGTGTCCTGAGTTAATTAAAAGTGAACGAGCCTCACTACGGTGACAGAGCGAAGGAAGAGAAAGACCCCCGGGGGAGGAAAATGGGAAGAATTCTGAAGTGACAGAGAGATGAGGGGCGGCCGAGATGCCTTATAATGTAGATGTGGTATGATAAAAATACAAGAACATTGGGGCTCATGGTAAATAGGTGTAATGTCTGCCCCTCCCTGCACTGGAGGTTACACCCCGCCTGTGACATGCTGCTGCACAGTCAGCAGCCCCTCCTGGACCTTACACCTACATCTATGAGATGATAGAAGACTATTACTCAGCAGTGATCTCTGCCCCTCCCTGCAGTGGAGGTTACACTCTGTCTGTGACCTGCTGCTGTACAGGGCACAGTCGGCAGCCCCTCCTGCACCTTACACCTCTATCTATGAGATGATAGAAGACTATTACCCAGCATCGATCTCTGCCCCTCCCTGCAGTAGAGGTTACACACCACCTGTGATATACTGCTGCACAGGGCACAGTCTGCAGCCCCTCCTGGGCCTTATACCTCTATCTATGAGATGATAGAAGACTCTTACTCAGCAGTGATCTCTGCCCCTCCCTGCAGTGGAGATTACACACCACCTGTGATATGCTGCTGTACAGGGCACAGTCTGCAGCCCCTCCTGCACCTTACACCTGCATCTGATATAAGACTATTACCCACCAGTGATCTCTGCTCCTCCCTGCAGTGGAGGTTACACAGCACCTGTGACACGCTGCTGTACAGGGCACAGTCTGCAGCCCCTCCTGCACCTTGCACCTCTATCTATGAGAATTTTAGAAAGATTACTCAGCATGATTCGCTCCTCCCTGCAGTGGAGGTACACCCACCTGTGACATGCTGCTACAGGGCACAGTCTGCAGCCCCTCCTGCACCTTACATCTCTATCTATGATATGACAGAAGAGTATTACTCAGCAGTGATCTCTGCTCCTCCCTGCAGTGGAGGTTACACCCCACCTGTGATATGCTGCTGTACAGTGCACAGTCTGCAGCCCCTCCTGGGCCTTATACCTCTATCTATGAGATGATAGAAGAGTATTACTCAGCAGTGATCTCTGCCCCTCCCTGCAGTAGAGGTTACACACCACCTGTGATATGCTGCTGTACAGGGCACAGTCTGCAGCCCCTCCTGGTCCTTATAACTCTATCTATGAGATGTTATAAGACTATTACTCAGCATCGATCTCTGCCCCTCCCTGCAGTGGAGGTTACACACCACCTGTGATATGCTGCTGTACAGAGCACAGTCTGCAGCCCCTCCTGGGCCTTATACCTCTATCTATGAGATGATATAAGACTGTTACCCACCAGTGATCTCTGCCCTCCCTGCAGTGGAGGTTACACCCCACCTGTGATATGCTGCTGAAAAGGGCACAGTCTGCAGCCAATCCTGGGCCTTCCACATCTAACTATGAGATGATATAAGACGGTTACCCAGCATCGATCTCTGCCCCTCCCTGCAGTGGAGGTTACACACCGCCTGTTATACTCTTCTATACAGGGCACAGTCTGCAGCCCCTCCTGGGCTTTATACCTCTAAATATGAGAGGATATAAGACACTGAAGGCGATATTTTCGGGATCCCTGGTGGTCTTGGTCAATCAGCGGATTGATGTATGAATCCCTGATGGAAAGCAGTGAAAGGGCTAATGCTGTATACTTGGAGATCTAGCACTCATTGATTGCTATGACTTTACTGTATTTGCAGGGTGTACTTCAGGTGCATTGCAGCTCATTTATGCCCCAAAGTACACCCTGCAAGTACAGTGTGAACACACCCTTACTAACCTCCCCAGACTCCTGCCCTGATCTCTAACTGTCTAATATAAATACCAATTCAGAAAGGTCTATAATTCAACAAGTCATTATGTCACCAAAACAGACTCATCAAAATATAATAACAAACAAGATGCCAAAATATCAATATTTATTTCATCACATAAATTAAACAATGAATATATTTACACTATAAGGTTGTCACAATTTAAAACATTATTTTAAATACTTCTGTAAACCACACTTTGAAACGCGTGTCGAGGCTTTTGACCGATCCTAGACTGGATACAAGGAATTGATGCAGGTAACTTATCTGTTTAGCATTCAGAGGATTGTCTAGACTGGATACAATGTATCGGTGCAGGTAACATGTATCTGTTTAGCTCACAAAGAATTGTCTAGACTGGATACAATGTATCGGTGCAGGTAACATATTTGTTTAGCTTACAGAGGATTGTCTTGACTGGATACAATGTATCGGTGCAGGCAACATGTATCTGTTTAGCTCACAGAGGATTGTCTAGACTGGATACAAGGTATCAATGCAGGTAACATGTATCTGTTTAGCTCACAAAGAATTGTCTAGACTGGATACAATGTATCAATGCAGGTAAAATGTATCTGTTTAGCTCACAGAGGATTTTTCAGACTGGATACAATGTATCAATGTAGGTAGCATGTATCTGTTTAGATCACTGAGGATTGCCTAGACTGGATACAATATATCGTGCAGGCAACGTGTATCTGTTTAGCTCACAGAGGATTGTCTAGACTGGATATAATGTTTCAGTTGAGGTAACATGCATCTGTTTAGCTCACAGAGGATTGTCTAGACGGGATACAATGTATCAGTGGAGGTAACATGTATCTGTTTAGCTCACAGAGAATTGTCTAGACTGGATACAATGTATTAGTGCAGGTAACATGTATCGGTTTAGCTCACAGAGGATTGTCTAGACTGGATACAATGTATCAGTGCAAGTAACATGTATCTGTTTAGCTCACAGAGGATTGTCTAGACTGGATACAATGTATCGGTGCAGGCAACATGTATCTGTTTAGCTCACAGAGGATTGTCTAGACTGGATACAATGTATCAGTGGAGGTAACATGCATCTGTTTAGCTCACAGAGGATTGTCTAGACTGGATACAATGTATCACTGTAAGTAACATGTATCTGTTTAGCTCACAGAGGATTGTCTAGACGGGATACAATGTATCAGTGGAGGTAACGTATCTGTTTAGCTCACAAAAAATTGTCTAGACTGGATTACAATTTTATCAGTGCAGGTAACATGTATCGGTTTAGCTCACAGAGGATTGTCTAGACTGGATACAATGTATCGGTGCAGGTAACATATATCTGTTTAGCTCACAGAGAATTGTCTAGACTGGTTACAATGTATCAATAAAGGCAACATGCATCTGTTTAGCTCACAGAGGAATGCCTAGACTGGGTACAATATATCGGTGCAGGTAACATGTATCTGTTTAGCTCACAGAGGATTGTCTAGACTGGATACAATGTATCGGTGCAGGCAACATGTATCTGTTTAGCTCACAGAGGATTGTCTAGACTGGATACAATGTATCGGTGCAGGTAACATGTATCTGTTTAGCTCACAGAATATTGTCTCAACTGATACAATGTATCGGTGCAGGCAACATGTATCTGTTTAGCTCACAAAGAATTGTCTAGACTGGATACAATGTATCAGTGCAGGTAACACATATATGTTAAGATTCTCATCTTGATACAATGTAATGTACAATGTTTGTTACAGGTTTCCAGACTTTCGATGTAAACAGGAACCTTCCCATTCACTGACAGCAAACAGATATCTTGAACATGATAAGGAATTCAGCTTTAAATTAGATGAGAAGGTTGTAGAGCAATCACCATGGGAATCCGCGGTGTTGGGTTCAGTCCGTTCCATGTAATCCCGGTATTATGTGTCCGATAAACACTCGCGGCCTCTGATGTCTCACAAACACGACTTTCCCATCAGCAAATAAAAAACTCTTTAAACTTCAATCAAGAGCGACGTCTGACAGCGACTCAGAAATCCCTCCCTTAATCCCCTGCTCTACTTTGTTTGCACACGAGGCAATTACTTTGCATGAACACAAAGAGAAGGCGACGGATTTAGCGAGCGGCACTTTAGGTAAAATAAAAAAAGGAATGTATTTATTCCTCTGGTTCCACTAAGATGGTGAAACAAGCCCCGGCCTGCCCCGGCCCGCCCGCCCGTCAGGGGCACTGACCAGTGGAAGCAGCCGAGCGTCAAACATGGAGTCTGACTGCGGAGGTCACAGGATCGGAACCCGACTGATGACATAAATTGGGCCTTATGTATGAAAACTGTAGCAGTAAGACTGTCTGTTGCCCATAGCAACCAATCAGAGCCCATAGCAACCAATCTGAGCTCATAGCAACCAATCAGCCCATAGCAACCAATCAGAGCTGATAGCAACCAATCAGAGCTGATAGCAACCAATCAGAGCTCATAGCTACCAATCAGAGCTCATAGCAACTAATCAGAGCACATAGCAACCAATCAGAGCCCATAGCAACCAATCAGCCCATAGCAACCAATCAGAGTTGATAGCAACCAATCAGTGTCCATAGCAACCAATCAGCCCATAGCAACCAATCAGAGCTAATAGCAACCAATCAGAGCTCATAGCAACCAATCAGAGCTCATAGCAACTAATCAGAGCTCATAGCAACAAATCAGATCCCATAACAACCAATCAGAGCTCATATAACCAATCATAGCAACCAATCAGAGCTCATAGCAACCAATCAGAGCTGATAGCAACCAATCAGAGATCATAGCAACCAATCAGAGCCCATAGCAACCAATCAGGGCTCATAGCAACCAATCACAGCCCATAGCAACCAATCAGAGCCCATAGAAACCAATCAGAGCTCATAGAAACCAATCAGAGCCCATAGCAACCAATCAGAGCCCATATAAACCAATCAGAGCTCATAGCAACCAATCAGAGCCCATAGAGACCAATCAGAGCTCATGGCAACCAATAAAAACTCATAGCAACCAATCAGAACACCTAGCAACCAATCACAGCTCATAGCAACCATTCAGAGCCGATAGCAACAAATCAGAGCTCATAGCAACCAATGAGAGCCCATAACAACCAATGAGAGCCCATATCAACAAATCAGAGCTTATAGCAACCAATCAGAGCTCATATCAACCAATCAGAGCTCATGGCAACCACGCAGAGGGCATAGCATCGATCAGAGCTCATAGTAACCAATCAAAGCTCATAGCAACCAAATCGAGCCCATAGCAACAAATCAGAGCCCATAGCAACCAATCAGAGCTCATAGCAACCAACCAGAGTCCATAACAACCAATCAGAGCTCATAGCAACTGATCAGAGCGCAGACCAACCCATCAGAGCCCATAGTGACCAATTAGAGCTCATAGCAACCATCCCGAGCCCATAGCAACCAATCAGAGCTCAGGTTTCATTTTTCCAGAGCACTGTATGAAATAAAGCTGAGCTCTGATTGGTTGCTATGGGATCTGATTGGTTGCTATGCAACAGAAAAGCAGATTTTAGAGTTAGATGGAATTCACAGTCTCAGGGTCAGCTGTATAGGTAAACAATGTCCCATCCTGAAAAACTGTACTGCTGAAAACTCAGCTTTTTTTAGTGTAAGATTTCCCACAAGATCAGTACATTTCTCTCATTAAATACTCTGTGCTGCTGAAAACTCTATTTTAAAAATCTACCTTTTTGTAGCTTTTGGTTTGTGACTTCTCACAAGATCAGTACATTCATGTCCTGAAATACTCTGTGCTGCTGATAACTCCACAACTACCTCTATGTAACTTTCAGTGTATGAGCTCCCACAAGATCAGTAACCTACACAGCTCTGCTGCATGTAACCTACACAGCTCTGCTGCCTGGAACCTACACAGTTCTGCTGACTGTAACCTACACAGCTCTGCTGCCTGGAACCTACACAGCTCTGCTGCCTGTAACCTAAACGGCTCTGCTGCCTGGAATCTACACAGCTCTGCTGCATGTAACCTACACATCTCTGCTGCCTGTAACCTAAACGGCTCTGCTGCCTGGAACCTACACAGCTCTGCTGCCTGGAACCTACACAGCTCTGCTCCCTGTAACCTACACAGTTCTGCTGCATGTAACCTACACCGCTCTGCTGCCTGTAACCTACACAGCTCTGCTGCCTGTAACCTAAACTGCTCTGCTGCCTGGAACCTACACAGCTCTGCTGCCTGGAACCTACACAGCTCTGCTGCCTGTAACCTACACATCTCTGCTGCCTGGAACCTACACAGCTCTGCTGCCTGGAATCTACACAGCTCTGCTGCCTGTAACCTACACAGCTCTGCTGCCTGGAACCTACACAGCTCTGCTGCCTGGAACCTACACAGCTCTGCTGCCTGGAACCTACACAGCTCTGCTGCTGAACCTACACAGCTCTGCTGCCTGGAACCTACACAGCTCTGCTGCATGTAACCTACACAGCTCTGCTGCCTGTAACCTACACAGCTCTGCTGCCTGGAACCTACACAGCTCTGCTGCATGTAACCTACACAGCTCTGCTGCCTGGAACCTACACAGCTCTGCTGCATGTAACCTACACAGCTCTGCAGCCTGTAACCTACACAGCTCTGCTGCCTGTAACCTACACAGCTCTGCTGCCTGGAACCTACACAGCTCTGCTGCATGGAACCTACACAGCTCTGCTGCCTGTAACCTACACTGCTCTGCTGCCTGTAACCTACACAGCTCTGCTGCATGTAACCTACATGGCTCTGGTGCCACAGCTCAGTTGCATGTTACCTAGGCGGCTCTGCTGCTTGCACCTGAAAAGCTTGACTCTTCTAAATTGGAAAAAGGTCATTCATTTTGCTTTTAACAAACTGAGCTCTACTCAATTCAACAAACTCAGCTCTGCTACATCTAACAGCCTTGGTTCTGCTCCATCCAAAACACTGCAATGTGGTCCTTCTATCACAGAGCAGGGTAGACCTTCTCTGTACATCAAACTCTTCTCTACTGTTTCCAGCACACTCAGCTCTGCTACATCTCTACCTATATTTATGGTTTTTAGTGTGGATATATCTGAAAATAAGGGAAAAAAAAGCAGCAATGAGCAGCGGCGCCCCCCGGGGGCAATCGTGCCGGTAAATATTGACTTAGTTTGTGTCAGAGCCGTTATGATATTGACTCTGGGATCAATAAAGAAGTTTCTGCGCTCGTCAAACAGAAATCGGGGACAATTACCGCAGAATCATTTCCGCAAACGAGCGATTAGGAAAGAGGACGATAAGAGAAACCTACAGGACAAATACATGGTCCGGAACATTCCTCCAATCCGGCAGCGGCTGATGGGATATTCCGGAGTATGGGACGGGCAAGGGAAATTGTATCAATGGTCTGGGAAGAAATCCCAAATTCACTTGCCGGATTATCAGAACATCCAGGCGGTCACATTCCAGATTACAGGGATTATTGTAGATTTTTGCAGAAGATTCTCACAATAAATTAAACCCTATATAAACCTCTAATCCTGCCCCTCCAATCCTAC
The DNA here is from genome assembly GCA_025379985.1 of Phyllomedusa bahiana. Taxonomy (NCBI): domain Eukaryota; kingdom Metazoa; phylum Chordata; class Amphibia; order Anura; family Hylidae; genus Phyllomedusa; species Phyllomedusa bahiana. The sequence goes on along the minus strand of JAODAL010020261.1, from coordinate 54,029 downwards.
TTCCTCAATCCGGCCCCATTAATCCTGCCCCTCTTAATCCTGCCCCTCTAATTCTCTTTTACTAATCCAGATTTTCCAATCCTGCCCCCTAATCCTGCCCCTCTTCATCCTGCCCCTCTAATTATGTTTTACTAATCCAGATTTTCCAATCCTGCCCCTCTTAATCCTGCCCCTCTTAATCCTGCCCCTCTTAATCCTGCCCCACTTAATGATGAACCGCTTAATGATGAACCTCTAAATCCGGCCCCCTAATCCTGCCCTAATCCTGCCACTATTAATCCTGCCCCTCTTAATCCTGCCCCTCTTAATCCTGCCCCCTAATCCTGCCCCTCTTAATCCTGCCCCTCTTAATCCTGCCCCTCTTAATCCTGCCCCCTAATCCTGCCCCTCTTAATCCTGCCCCCTAATCCTGCCCCTCTTAATCCTGCCCCTCTTAATCCTGCCCCTCTTAATCCTGCCCCTCTTAATGATGAACCTCTTAATGATGAACCTCTTAATCCTGCCCCTCTTAATCCTGCCCCTCTTAATCCTGCCCCTCTTAATCCTGCCCCTCTTAATCCTGCCCCTCTTAATCCTGCCCCTCTTAATCCTGCCCATCTATTTCTACCTCCCTAATACTGTCCCTTTAATTCTACCTCCTAATTTTGCCCCCCACTCCTGCCCCCTAATCCTGCCTCTCTATTCCTACCTCCCTTATAATGCCCCTTTAATCCTGCCTCTCTAATCCTACCCTTTTAATTCTGCCCCTCTATTCCTTCCTCCCTAATCCTGCCTCCCTAATCTTAACAAGCCATCCCTGCCCCTCTCATTCCTGCCCCCTAATTCTGCCCATCTATTCCTACCTCCCTAATACTGAGCTTTTAATCCCATCTCCTAATCTTGCCTCCCAATCCTGCCTCTCTAATCCTGATCCTCTAACCCTGACCCTTTAATCCTGCCTCGCTAATCCTACCCCTCCAGTACTGACCCTCCAAACCTGCTCTCTTAATTCTGCTCCTTACTTCCTCCCTCATGCTGCATGCTCACACGGTACAGTACGCGCCCCCACACGCCGGGTGTTTTGGAAGCACGAGCTGATCAGCACCTAATTTGAAGGTACGGGGGTGGGGGGGGGCCCATAGACATGCATTGTCAGTGACGCATGAGCGCCACGAGCAATTCACGTCACTTCTCTCCCCGGGCGTACGATACGATCGTATTGTACGCCTGCGGAGGCGACGCATAATTCGTAGCTATCTATGAGAGTTATGAATTACCGTAATTGCGGCGCGCATTTCGCGGCGTATAACACACAATACGCGGTGAAATATGCTGCGAGATGTGCGCCAAATTACGTCGTGTGAACATGGCCTAACACTCCAATCCTGCTCCCTCAATCCTGCCCCCCCCCTCCCCAATGCTGCTCCCTGCAATTGGCCAGATTAGCGCGACCCTTGTGTATGAACATGCATGATGCAGTCCAGAGCCAGGAAGACAGGTAGGCGACCGCCCAGGGCCTGGCAGGAAGAGGGCACAAGAAGCTGTTAGTTACAGCTGGCACCTGCCTTACAGCAGCCGGGACCAGAGCTGACTCTGCTTCCGGCCTTTTCACCACATAGATGCTGCGGGTAACACAACCTCTGCATTTTAGCCAGCTCGCCCCTCCGAAAAAGCTTCCACTTGATGCAAACGCCGGGAGCTGACCAGTAGTCATGGCAGCTGAAGACCCCAGAGACGGGTCATTACTGCCCCTATTACACCCTGCCAGAGGGCGGTGTAATAGGAGAGCTGTAACTGCACACTGTTCTGCTCTACATTAGCATAGCAGAATAGTGAGTAAATGTTCACGCCTCTTAATGGCCGAGGACCCTCAAGGGGAACCAAACTTCCCCCTTCCCCATTTTACAAATACAAGATGTGGTATTTTCGAATCTGAAAAAGTCCGATCTGGTGGTATATATCCCTCTGTGTCCCGGACGGTGAGCGCCATGCAGGAATACACGGCGCCAAAACGGCATTTTTTGTTGTTGCTTTGCCTCCTTAAAAATTGGAATAAAAAGTGATCAAAGAGTCACAGGTATCCGAAAATGAAAACTAGTGACCCCCATAGACGGAGCAATGAGGAAACCACTGGGGTGAAAAAAATGCCCCCAAAAGGCAAATAAAAAAAAATCATGGGAATCGCACTGATGACGTCATTTATACAGCACCTCCCAAATAAGAGGGTGCACCTGGGGTGAGGGCCCCTGAAGACGCATCAGGTCAGGGACGGGCATTTAAATGTTGTCCTATTTGCCTCGTCCCGGCCCTGATGCAATCACTCATTACATTTCAATGATACAGTTCCTGCAGCTGTAATTGTAGAAGGGGTCCCAACAGCAGCAGCCGGACCCCCAACCTCTGAGGTCCTAGCATTGGGGAAAAATGGAAAAGGTTCATGTAGGAAGCGATGGTCACAATACACAGGGCTGGTCTGTGGTGTGGAATAATAAGGTTTCTCTCAATCTTTTTTTTTTTGGCATCTTGCTGGAGAGCTGGGGCCATATTCACTGGAACCTACTTTTTAGTTTGTGATTAGATAGATAGATAGATAGATAGATAGATAGATAGATATATATGAGATAGATAGATAGAAAGATAGATAGATATGAGATAGATAGATAGATAGATAGATAGATAGATAGATAGATATGAGATAGATAGATATGAGAGAGATAGATAAATAGATAGATAGATATAACATAGATGATAGAAAGATAGATAGATATGAGAGAGATAGATAGATATGAGATAGATAGATAGATAGATAGATATGAGATAGATAGAAGATAGATAGATAGATAGATAGATAGATATGAGATAGATGGATAGATAGATAGATATGGGATAGATAGATAGATATGAGATAGATAGATATGAGAGAGATAGAAGATAGATAGATAGATAGATAGATAGATAGATATGAGATAGATAGATAGATAGATAGATAGATAGATAGATATAAAGATAGATAGATAGATAGGATAGATAGATAATAAAGATAGTAATATAGATAGAAAATTATGAAAGAAGAAGATGATAGATAGATATGAAGAAGATAGATATGAAAGATAGATAGATATGGAGATAGATAGAAGATATAGATAATAATATATGAGATAGATAATAGATAGATAGATAGATATAGTTTAGATAGATAGAAAATTTAGATATGAAAAAATAGATAGAAAGATAAAATAAATAAAAATAATAGATAAGATAGATATGAGAAGATAATAATAGTTTAGATAATAAAATAGAAAATAGATAGATTAGATAAATGGATAGATAGGATGAAAGAGAATAGATAGATAATAATAATATAGATAGATAATAATAATAGATAGATAATAGAAAGAAAGATATATATGAGATAATAGTTTAGATATATAGATAGATATATAGATAGATAGATATATATGAGATAGATATGAGATAGATATGAGATAGATAGATATGAGATAGATAGATAGATATGAGATAGATAGATAGATATGAGATAGATATGAGATAGATAGATTGGATAGTAGATAATAGAAAGATAGATGATATGAGATAGATAGATATGAGATAGATAGATAGATATGGGATAGATAGATAGATAGATATGAGATGGATAAATAGAAAGAAAGAATATGCGTTAGATAGATATTAGATAGATAGATAAAGGGGAACAGGCAGTATCATGATGTATGGAATTCCATGTAAGCAAGGGGGATGTTACATCAGCACAGAGTATTTCAGGAGGGATGTGCAGATGAGATGAATGCAGAGTATTTCAGAGGAGGCATTATGTCCAGGCTTAGCTGCCCTAGCTCAGCAGCCATTATCAAATGTGAAGAAATGCAGATAGACGAAAACGGACCCGGCGCCCAGTTCCAGTATAAAAGACACTCTTCTTCACCGCATATTTTTATCAGAATAAATAACATTATTTAAAAAAAAAAAACAACACCCTCATTTTTCCGAGAGGAAGTCTTTTATTCTGGAACCGGGCGCCGGGTCCGTTTTTGGTCTCTCTGCATTTCTTCACTGATCGTGCCCGCTGTCGTGGAGCGGCTTCGGAGTGAGGGACCTGCGGCTGCCGCTCTGAGGCTCGGATAGAGCCAACCGCACGCATACGAGTGTTGTGCCTCTATACTAATACGCACAACCACTCTAGGTGAGCATACTCTACTATTTCATTGCTTTTACTGTTATTTTACATACTTCACCATAGAGCGCCCCCTCTTTGCTTTTTTCTCCTTTATTCCATTATCAAATGTGATAGACTTAGATACACCAGCCCAGAAGACAGTATCACACAGAAAAGTACTGAATATTGAAGTGTGGCAGTCAGCATCACATATTCCAGGCTTAGATACACCAGCCCAGAAGACAGTATCACATATTCCAGGCTTAGATACACCAGCCCAGAAGACAGTATCACATATTCCAGGCTTAGATACACCAGCCCGGCAGCCAGTATCACATATGACAGGCTTAGATACACCAGCCCGCAGCCAGTATCACATATTCCAGGCTTAGATACACCAGCCCGGCAGCCAGTATCACATATTCCAGGCTTAGATACACCAGCCCGGCAGCCAGTATCACATATGACAGGCTTAGATACACCAGCCGCAGCCAGTATCACATATTCAGGCTTAGATACACCACCCCGGCAGCCAGTATCACATATTCCAGGCTTAGATACACCAGCCCAGCAGCCAGTATCACATATCACAGGCTTAGGTACACCAGCCCAGCAGCCAGTATCATATATTCCAGGCTTAGATACACCAGTCCATCAGCCAGTATCACATATGACAGACTTAGATACACCAGCCCGGCAGCCAGTATCACATATTACAGGCTTAGATACATCAGCTCGTCTCAAACAACAATGTATACCATGCTTCCCCGTCTGAAAGGTCGCCCAGTATCGTCCGTGAAGGAGACGGCGGCGGCGCTGCAGCAGCTGTGAATTTGTTGTGGTCGCCTGGTGCTCCGCTGGCCCCGAGCGCCCTGATGCCACCCGCAGCGCTGATGCCGGCCATGAAATCTGATTTATTGCGCCGCTTTCACACGGTTTATTATTTACCAAATCTCAGACCTGATTCCGAAACGCTTCAAAATGATCCTAATGTGACCTTGTCTTACAAGTAAAGATGTTCTTCTACCAGATCTGAGGGTTAAGAAAAACTCCCCGAAAACAGGAAAACAAAGAAAGTAAAAATTATTAGACCATACACTGTCACCCAGACCAAACAATGGCGGGATGTACAGCATATAAATAAATACCGCCATATGGTGCCACTAATACTGCTGTACAGTAGACAGAATCCTAATAATACGGTCATGTAATACCCCAGTGATACCACTACACAGATCCTGGGTAAAACCACAATACAGTGCTCCAATAATACTGTCATATAGTGCCCCAATAATACCGCTACACAGATCCCAGGGAAAAGCCATCATATAGTGCTTCAATAGTGCTGTCATATAGTGCCCCAAATAATCCCTACAACAGATTCCCATGGAAAAACCAACCATATAGTCCTTCAATGTGCCTGTCATATAGTGCCCCAATAATCCCCTACACAGATCCCATGGAAAAACCATCATATAGTGCTTCAATAGTGCTGTCATATAGTGCCCCAATAATACCCTACACAGATCCCATGGAAAAACCACCATATAGTGCCCCAATAATACTGTCATATAGTGCCCCAATAATACTGCTACGCAGATCCCAGGGAAAAATCATCATATAGTGCTTCAATAGTGCTGTCATATAGTGCCCCAATAATCCCCTACACAGATCCCATGGAAAAACCACCATATAGTGCTTCAATAATACTGTCATATAGTGCCCCAATAATACCGCTACACAGATCTCAGGGAAAAATCATCATATAGTGCTCCAATAGTGCTGTCATATAGCGCCCCAATAATCCCCTACACAGATCCCATGGAAAAAACACCATATAGTGCTCCAATAATACTGTCATATAGTGCCCCAATAATACCGCTTTACAGATCCCAGGGGAAAGCCATCATTTAGTGCCAGAATAGTGCTGTCATATAGTGCCCCAATAATACCGCTTCACAGATCCCAGATAAAAATCATCATATAGTGCCTCAATAATACCTCTACACAAAGCCTAAATAAAACCACTATTTGGTGTTTCAGTAATGCTGTCATATAGTGCTAAAATAATAGCACTACGCAGAGCCCAAATAAAACCACCATATACTGTTCCAATAATACTGTCATATAGTGCCTCAATAATACCACCATACAAAGCTTAAATAAAACCACAACATAGGGTTCCAATAATACTGTCATATAGTGCCTCAATGATACCTCTCCACACAGCCTAAATAAAACCACCATATAGTTGTCTAGTCATACTTTTATATATTGCCCTAATAATATCACTACACAAATCCTAAATACAATAAATACATATAGTGCTCCAATAATACTGTCATATAGTGCCTCAATGATACCACTACATAGAGCTCAAATAAAACCACCGCCCCAATAATATCACTACACAAAGCTTAACCAACTAAACCACTATATAGTGCTACAATAATACTATCATATAGGGCCTCAGTGATAGCACTACACAGATCTGAGGTAAAACCACCATACAGTGCTCCAAAAAAACTGTCATATAGGGCCCCGATAATACCATTACACAGAACTGAAACAAAGCCACCATATAGTGTTCCAACGAAACTCTCATACAATAACTCAATAATACCACTATATAGAATCCAAATAAAACCACCATATAGTCCTCCAATAATAGTGTCATATAGTGCCCCAATGATACCACTACACAAAGCCTAAATAAAACCATCATATAGTTCTCCAATAATACTGTCATATAGTGCCCCAATAATACCATTACACAGATGAAAAAAAAAGCACATACAGTTTTTCGAATGCAACCTATTTTAAACCTAAATGATACCTTTTTAAAAGATTCCAAAAAAACCCCATAGAATCCTCCAATAATACGTAAAAATAGTGCCCAATAAACCCCATTCCACAGAGCCCAAATAAAACCATCATATAGTTCTCCAATAATACTGTGATATAGTGCTAAAATAAAACCTCTGCACAGTGCCCAGATACATCCGCCATATGGTGCTCCAGAAATACTGTCACACAGTGCCTTAATATAACCACACAGAGTTCAATAGCACATCCTTAGGATAACCAGGTATCTTGAAATGTCCATATAGTACCTGTTCCAGAGCCATATTAATATCACAGAAAAAAGATTCTACCAAGTATTACCACTGTAATACTGCAACAGCATAGTACAGCGATACTATCAGCACGTGCAAACCACCAAACAATAGCACAATGGCCATGAGGAGCCCATATACCTGTATATCACTGTATAGAGTCCAAATAATACTGTTATGTGGTGCCCTAATACTACTGATAGTACTAAGTACCCGTAGTGCTCCAAGAATACTACTCCAATAATACCTAACAATACCCTACCTGCAGTGCTCCAATAATACTGCCATAGATTAGGAAATAATACTGCAATACAGAACCCAAATAACACCGCCATACCATGCCAGTCACAGAACCCACATAACAAAGTGACCCGAGAAAAGCGCAAACTACTGTCACCCAATGTGAAAACGAAGCATCACACATGATAGATGTAGAAATACATCAGCCTGCAGGAAGTATCACACACAATTGGCTTAGATACACCAGCCTGAAAAAGAAGCATCACACATGATAGATGTAGATACATCAGCCTGCAGGAAGTATCACACACAATTGGCTTAGATACATCAGCCTGAAAATGAAGCATCACACATGATAGATGTAATACATCAGCCTGCAGAAAGTACACACACAATGGTTAATACACCACCTGAAAAAGAACATCCACATGATGATGTAGATACATCAGCCGGCAGGAAAATTCACACACAAAATTTGGGTTAGAAACACCAGCCTGAAATAAGCATCACACATGGTTATGTAGATACACACCCCGCAGGGGGTATCACACACAATTGGGTTAGATACATCAGCTTGGAAAACGAAGCATACAAACATGATAAAATGTAGAAATAGAAACAGCCTGCAGGGAGTATCACACACAATTGGGTTAGATACACCAGTCTGAAAAAGAAGCAATCACACATGAAGATTGATACATAGCCTCAGGAGGAAACACACACAAATGGCTTAGATACATCAGCCGAAAACGAAGCATCACAATATAGATGAGAGATACAATCAAGCCTCAGGAATTTTCACACACAATTGCTTAGATACATCGCTGAAAAGAAGCATAAAAATAATAGATGTAGATACATCAGCCTGCAGGAAGTATCACACACAATTGGCTTAGATACACCAGCCTGAAAATGAAGCATCACACATGATAGATGTAGATACATCAGCCTGCAGGAAGTATCACACACAATTGGCTTAGATACATCAGCCTGAAAACAAAGCATCACGCAGGATAGATTTAAGATAAAATCAGCCTGCAGGAAGTATCACACAAGATGACATTGCAGCCAGTGCTGCTCCTCGTGAGTCCCCTCCGTTGTAGGAGGATTACTCCCATCATCTCTGTGCAGGACACAGATCTATACCGGGTCACAGCGCACCCCTCACTGCAGCAGATACAGCGCCATCACCCGGGGTCACTCCTCAGCTTGTCCTCCCAGGTCTCCTGTATTTCTTTCATGTAATGGCTCATTTCTCCACAGACCTCAGACTGCAGGACTTATACTCCAGGACAGGGTCCGCTCCCCCAGCAACCACTCCGGACCAGAAAACTGCTACAGAACCCCAGTGTACTATAAAGGGGAGCTCCACCACTGCTTCTCATCCAGCCCCAAATAACCGTTAATAATAGTAGAAGCTTACTTTTTCTGTACTGTTTTGTACCCAGGTGCATCACTTTTCTGCTGGTGCATCACGTACATAAAACCCCACTTATTATTTTGAAACCCCTGAAAATTCCTGGGAGATTAAATTTCCCTGATTAATCCTTTTTTCCAGAGCTGCACTCACTTTTTCTGCTGGTGCATCCTGACATACATTTATTATCTGTACTGACCTGATTTACATCCTGTATTATCCTCCAGAGGCCTCCCTATTCGCTGGGAGTCACTGTACAACATTACTTATCCTGTATTGCCCCTGATTACACCTGTTTTATCCCTCCGACTGCCTCACTTTTCTGGGGTCAGTCACGTACATCATTACTTTCCTTATTGACCCGATTTTATCCTGTATTATCCCCAGAGCTGCATCACATTCTGCTGGTGCAGTCACTTACATAATACTTTTCCTGTATACGCGTTACACCCTGTATATCTCCGAGCGCCTATATTTTTTCGGGTGCAGTCCTTACTAATTATTTATCCTGTACGATCTGGTTACATCCTGAAATTTATCCTCCGGCTGCACTACTTTCTGCTGGTGCAGTCAGTACTACATTTTTATCCTGACTGATTTTGATTTAAATCTGATTATCCTCCGAGCTCACTCATATTTTTGGGGTGAGCACTGTGTCTTACTTATTACTGAAAAGATCCGAGTTACACCCTGATTTTCCCCCAGGCTGGCTCACATTCTGCGGTGAGTATTGTCTACATTATTTTTCCCTGTACTGACCCTGATTTAATCCTGTTTATCCTCCGGCTGCACTCATTTTGCTGGTGCAGTCATGTACAAAATTTATTATCCGACGATCCGGGTTTACATCCTGTTTTATCCTCCAGAGCTGCCCTATTTGCTGGTGCAGGTGAAAATTTCACTGTTACCATTACTTTTTTCCGGTACTTTTTATCTTGGTTAATCCCGAAAAATTTTTACCCCAGGCGCCTCATATTCTGCGGGTGAGTCAGGGTTACATACATTACTTATCCTGACTGATTGTTTTACATCCTGTTTTATCCCCAGAGCTCCCTCACTATTCTGCTGGTGCAGTCTGTACATACATTATTATCCTTTATCCTTGATTACATCCTGTTTTATCCCAGAGCTGCACTCACTTTTTCTGCGGGTGCAGCATGTGACAACATTACTTACCCTGTATGATCCCGAGTTACATCCTGTTTATCCTCCGACTGCACTCATATTTGCTGGTGCAGTCCTGAACAAAATTACATCCTGTACTGACCCCGGGTTTACATCCTGTTTTTCCTCCGGGCTGCATCACTATTTGCGGGGTGCAGTCACTGCGTCGGAAAATTGTTGCAGGCGCTTCCCCCTTGTCTCGCCGGGCGAGTTAGGTGATTACGGATCTGATAAGAGCAATTAGCTTATTATTGTGCTGTTTGTATAGAAAAACCCCTCTGTACAAGGGACCGGACTCCCCCCTCTTTCGGACACTTTTTTAGCCTTATTGGGTGTCTAAAAACTTGTACAATTCGCGCCCCTCACAGGACACTTTATATCAAATGATTAAGGGGCCCCGCCCATAGGCAGTAACTGGGGCGGGGCTGCTCGGGCCCCAAAGGGCCCCAAAAAGCCAAATGCTTGACAAAAAAAATCACAATCGTCTAAAAAACAGCCCCAGCAAAATCAACTAAGCTTTAGGGGCCCCCTCGCTATGACAACTGACTACTGGGGGCCACCAAGTGCAAAGAAAAAGTTTTCAAATTGTCCTTGTGTATGAAGTCTCTGTAGCTTCTTCCTGCAAAGATGATGGATGACAACTATAATAACTGTGGTATGGCATGGGCGGATTCTTGGGGGCCCCGGGAGTTGACTTTAGGGGGGGGGGGGGGGGTTTTTTGGGCCACATGGAGTTAATATTGGGGCCCCAGTGGAGTTAATTATTGGGTAGGCCCCCCGTGGGGGGTTGATTTTGGGGCCCACCAGTGGAGATGATTCTTGGCCACCTGGAGATGATTTGGGGCCCACCATGGAGTTTATTCTTGGGGACCCCGTGAAGATTTCTTGGGGCCCCCAGTGGAGTTTTTCTTGAAACCACCAGTAGAGTGATTTGGGGGAAAAAGTGGAGTTGATTCTTGGGGCCCCCCAGTGGGGTTGATTTTTGGGGCCCACCTTGGGGATGATTCTTTGGGGCCCCCCAAAAAAGTGGGTTTTTTTTTTGGGACCCACCGTGGGGTTTATTCTTGGGGCCCACCGTGGATATTTTTGGGGGCCACCGTGGAGTTGTTTTGGGGCCCACCCTGAAATGATTCTTGGGGCCACCAGTGGAGTTGTTCTTGGGGCCCCCCAGTGGGATGATTTTTGGGGCCCCCCAGTGGAGTTGTTCTTGGAGCCCCCAGTGGAGTGATTCTTGGGGGCCCCAGTGGAGTTATTCTTGGGGACGGGCCCCCAGTGGAGTGATTCTTGGGGCCACCCGGGAGTTTTTCTTGGGCCCACCAGTGGGGGATTTTTGGGGCCACCCTGGGTTTTATTCTTGGGGCCCACCAAAAATTTTTGGGGTTGATTCTTGGGGGCCCCCGTGGAGATGATTCTTGGGGCCCACCGGGGGGTTTATTCTTGGGCCACCAGTGGAGGATTCTTTGGGGGCCCCAAAATGGGGTTTTATTTTTGGGGCCACCAGTGGAATGATTTTTGGGACCCACCATGGGGATGATTTTGGGGGGCCACCAGTGGAGTTGATTCTTGGGGCCCACCAGTGGAGAGGGTTCTTGGGGCCCAGTGGAGTTTATTCTTGGGGCCACCAGTGGAGATGATTCTTGGGGCCACCATGGGTTGATCTTGGAGCCACCAGGGAGATGATTTTGGGGCCCAGTAGCTTGATTCTTGGGGCCCCCCAGTGGGTTTTTATTCTTGGGCCATCAGTGGAGTGATTCTTGGCCCCCCGTGAAAGGGGGGCCCCCCCCACCCCTGTTTCCTTTTGGGCCAGCCCAAGCCTGGCTATTGGATTGGTTAAAGATCTTGAACGATAAGACATGATTTTATGATCACACCTTGCTTCTATCACAGAGGTCCATCCCCCATCTGCCAGCTCTCTGTACATCCTCTCTTTGTGTGTCGCTTCGCCCCCAGTTCTGGGTTGCATTATGAAAACCGGGAAGCTTAGGCTGAACAATCCAGATAGGGACGAGGCTGCATCCAGATAGGTTACAAGTACAATACAGGGTGAAATTATGGGAAGACACAAAAAAGTGACTATGAATAGCATCTGTATCTGCTCCTGGGAGAAACTTTTGAAAAAATTGTAATTTTGTATGAAAATTCATTTAATGTTGCTTTTCTTCATGATAATTCGCTTTCGCTGCTGATTCCTCCATGGAACGTTCCAGTCTCACTGCTTGCTTTATTACTCGCAGACAGTTTCCCGCCGGAGACCGGAAGGATGGCAGTTTAAAACATCAGTGAGCGTAGGCGGCGGCGGCAGGCGATAATGGAAGGAGTAGACGCTGACTGCAGCTGCGGGCGACCATTGACGCGGCCTCAGGCGACTTCTAACAGACGCCGACAGCGCCGCCGCTTTGGGGCTGAATGAGTTGTTTTGAGAAGCTCCTACAATTGCTCCTGTTAAAGGGGTTTTGCCACAAACTAAAATTGACGTGGGAAGTTTGTAAATTAAAAAACAAACATTTTCACCATTCATCATTATTAAACATTCTGGAACGTTTTTGTTTTAGCTGCTCTTTTAGTGATCCATTGTTTACAGCTCATCTCCAGGAGATACGACCATGGCTGAGAGCCCCTCAGTCCTGGCCGCACATGCTCAGACATCACCTCTCCTCTCAGGCAGCTACTGAGTGTTCAACCCCAGGTGCTGTGATTCTACTCCCGTCTCTTTTACTCCTTAGTAATCACACACACTCACTGCTGAGCGAGGGTTCTAAACCCCCGGGGGCTGTCACTCTACTCCCGTCCTCTGGGCCCCCTTAGTATTTGTCAAACAGTGCAAATAAATCAAAAGAAACCTCAATTAGGTTCTGTGCATTGATAAAGAAAAAAAAAAAATCCACGGTTTGGTTCCTGCAGGGGGTTTGAACCGAGGACCCTTGTGCCTGGAGGCAAAAGTTTTACCTTTGAGCTACAATGTGCTACTTAAAGTTCTACACATAAACAGACCTTTCTTGCTAGAGGGAGGAAAGGCCCGGTGGGTGGTCATCTGCTGGGTCACATGATATGCAATTCAAACAAATCACAAACGCCCCCTACTGAGCACACAGAGCTGAAGAGCTGGAGGCAGGAGGGATGAAATGAGATCGTGGCAAAACCCCTTTAAGGGAGGATTCACACGGCGCAGTTTTTGATAAATACTCAAGCGCCGAAGTCAAAATCGCCGCCAAATCGATGGCGCCATCAACATGTGGAACTGCGTCCATCCTCGACTTCTATGAAATCTTTCATTGAGCAATTGCTACCGTCAATGGCGTCAGATAATCCTATTCTTGCCAATTAGAGAAATGTTTAAAAAAAAAAATGGCGAACAACAAGGAATGGGGGGGGGGGGGGGGGGGGCGTGATATATCACAATTGGTGCAAAGAAAAGCAGCCGCTTCTAGAAGCAACTCCGGAATCTGATTGGTCGTTGTACTAGCTTTAATAAATTGCTCCCAATGTGAGTCACAACAGCAAAGTCCTCGATAAACCCCCCTAAGTCTATGAATCCAACCAGTTCCTGACCGGGCGCCACCTCCACCCTCTTCCAGTTGAGCCCCATTTTCCTTTTCCTTGGTACATATAGGTCTGAGCACTAGAACGCTTTCTCGCCTTATTCTTAATTTTTCCACCTTTCTTCCATAATACGTTCGGCTTTATTTTTCTGTAATTTTTTCGTAAGACGAGTGATAATAGTTTTTTAAACTGTTTTTCACATTTTTGAACAGCAAAAATGGCGCTGAAAAAAGTTCTATAATTGGGTCACTTTTCCATCACGGATGTTTATATTACAGGTGATAGAAAGCTTTTTTTTTGCATCTTTTTTTAAATTTATTTTACATATTGTGCTCCCCCCTTAAGGTCAGAAACAGATCCCTGGTGGGGGGGCATTTTTATATACTTTTCTTTTTGTTGCTCATATACAGTGCCTTGTGAAAGTATTCGGGCCCCTTTGAACTTTTCAACCTTTTGGCACATTTCAGGCTTCAAACATAAAGATATAAAATTTTAATTTCTTTGGGAAGAATCAACAACAAGTGGGACACAATCGTGAAGTGGAACGAAATTTATTGGATATTTTAAACTTTTGTAGAAAAAAAAACCTGAAAAGTGGGGCGGGTAATATTATTCGGCCCCTTTACTTTCAGTGCAGCAAACTCCCTCCAGAAGTTCAGTGAGGATCTCTGAATGATCCAATTTGTCCTAAATGACTGATGATGATAAATATAATTCACCTATGTGTAATCAAGTCTCCGTATAAATGCACCTGCTCTGTGATAGTCTCAGGGTTCTGTTTAAAGCGCAGAGAGCATCATGAAGACCAAGGAACACACCAGGCAGCTCCGTGATACTGTTGTGGAGAAGTTTAAAGCCGGATTTGGATACAAAAAGATTTCCCAAACTTTAAACATCCCAAGGAGCTCACCCATCTATCAATGTGCAGTGTGATTTTGCCCTGCTCGCAATGTAAAACACGTATCGGCGTTCAGACGAGTGATCGCTGATGCGTCTCATTGCGTCTTTTGGATCCGTTCTAAGAAGGGACAGGTCAATTCTTAGTCCAAAAGATGCAGCAGGAGCCCTATAATAAAGTATAGGGTGCGATCCTGCTGCAGCCAACACGGATCCAAACACTCTGCTGCGTGCTGGATATGTGCTGGATCCGTTTAGGGTCCGATCGTCAATGCATTTTTGGATGCAATTTTCTGATCCAACACGGATCCAAAAATGCCGTGTGAACAAGCCCCTAACGAATACACAAATTCTAGTGCTGTGCACAAATGAAAGGAACTATAAAAAGCATCTAAGGGGCCTTATTTCGGCGCGGATTGGCGCCATACTGCACGCCGGATTTGCGCTGCAGTATGGCTCCAATCCGTCGCAGTCATTACGGTAATCCACAGTTCCTTATAGGAACAGTGGTTTTCCGTCGCTCCTCCCCGCTCGGCGAATCCCCGCGGGGGGAGAAAGTGACATGCACATTATCCAGGCGCAATACGCGCCGTGGATAATGCAAGTCTATGGGGGCCGGCGGGCCGCCCCCCGCCCCCCGCCCCGCCCCTTATTAAAGCTGGATTGCGAGCGCAATCTGGCTCGCAATTCCGGCTTGAATAAGCCGTGTGAACCGGGGCTAAGGCGACCAACACCGTCAGGGCGCATCATTCACCTGTGCAACAAAGCTTCATTCACCTGTGCAACAAAGCTTCAACATACACAAAAAAACCCCCAAAACTCTGAACTATATCAGATTTATACTTTACACTTTTAGGCTATGTTCACATGGCTTATTTTGGCGCGCATTTCGCCGTGTATTGCGCTTTATATGCGGCAAAATGTGCACCACAATTACGGTAATTCATAGCTCTCAAAGAGAGCTATGGATTACATGGCGTCCCCCTGCACGTACAATACCATCGTTTTGTATGCGGGGGGGGGGGGGGGGGGTTGGAATGAACAGTCAATTGTTAGCCGGGATTACGCGCCGCAGGCAATACATGTCGATGGGCCCCCCCCCCCGTGCTTTGGAAATATGCGCTGATCAGCGCTTACTTCCACAACACCCGCCGTATTGTGGCGCCCACTATACGCACCGCGATGCACCGTGTGAACACAGCCTTAAATCAAAGGTTCTATCAGCGACCGGCCGTCATTTCCTAAATGTTGTTAATAAGTTTCTAATATTATTGTCCTTTCTTTTGTTTTCACACAACGTTGTTTCTTTGACTCTCGGCCCCCGTGATGTCACGTGACAGAGGTTGTTGCTTAAATTAAGGACAGTTTTGTTTGTTTAACCATTCCCACCTGAGGAAGCGCGGCCGGTCCGCGGGACACGCGTGGTTTCGGGTTTTTTTTTTTACTTGTATTAGCAAATAAATGACATGTAGCTTGTGGAAACCTTTCCGAATGTCATTTTTTTTTTGCATTTTCACCCTACTTTTATTACACACAGTGCGGGTATAATCCTGACCATAGATTACAGTCCGTTTTAAAGAGCTTTTTACAGTTGCATTCATTTGTGCTATGCAGTCTACAGGAGACAGAGGGGGTTGGAGAGGACAGAGGAGTCTGGAGGGGATAGAGGAGTCTGGAGAAAAGAGAGGAGTCTGGAGAAGAAAGAGGAATCTAGAGGGGACAGTGGAGTCTGGAGGAGACAGAGGAGTCGGGAGAGAGGAAGGAAAAAAGGGGTTTGGGAGGGGTAGAGGGGAAGAGTCTGGGGACAGGAGGGGGAGGCGACGTTGGAGGGGACAGAGGAGTCTGGGGGAGGACAGAGGAGTCTGGAGGGGGACAGAAAGGGTTTTGGAGGGGACAGGGGTTGGAAGGACAGAGGGGTCTGGAGGGGGACAGAGGGTCTGGAGGGGACAGAGGGGTCTGGAGGGGAAAAGAGGAGTCTCGAGGGGACAGAGGAGTCTCGAGGGGACAGAGGAGGTCTGAGGGGAAGGAGGAGTCTAGAGGTAAAGAGGAGTCTGGGGGAAGAGGAGTCTAGAGGGGACAGAGGAGAGAGTCTGTAGGGGACAGAGGGGCCTGGAGGGGAAATAGGGGTTTGTATGGGAAGAGAGAAGTCTCGAGGGGGACAGAAGTGAATGGGAAGTACAAGGTAGTTTTAGGGGACAGCGGAGTTCAGAGGGGACAGAGGGTTTTGGAGGGGTCTGATGGGGACATTGGAATCTGGAGCAGGACAGAGGGGTCTAAAGGAGACAGATGACTCTAGATGGGACAGAAAGGGGTTGGAGGGACAAAAGGGTTTGGGGGGGAACAGAGGTGTCTGGGGGTGACAGAGGAGTGTGGAGGGGAAAGAGGAGTTTGGAGGGGACAGAGGGTCTGAGGGGACAGAGGGGTCTAGAGGGGAAGGGGGAGTCTGGGGGACAGAGGGTTGGAGGGAACAGAGGATCTGGAGGAGACAGAGGAGTCTGGAGGAGGACAGAGGGTCTGAGGGGACAGAGGAGTCTAGGGGGACAGAGGAGTCTGGGGGAGACAGAGGAGTCTGGGGGGGACAGAGGAGTCTGGGGTTGACAGAGGAGTCTGGGGGGGACAGAGGAGTCTGGGGGAGACAGGAGTCTGGGGGAGACAGAGGAGTCTGGGGGGGGACGAGGAGTCTGGGGGGACAGAGGAGTCTAGGGGGACAGAGGAGTTAGGGGGACAAGGAGTTGGGGGGACAGAGGAGTCTAGAGGGGACAGAGGAGTCTAGAGGGGGACAGAGGAGGGCTAGGGGGAGACAGAGGAGTCTGGGGGGACAGAGAGTCTGGAAAGGGACAGAGGGTCTAGAGGGGGAAAAGGGGTCTGGAAAAGGGGTACAAGGGTTGGAGGGGAAGGGAAAAGGAAAGTCTGGAAGGGGAAGGAGGAGTTTGAGGGGACAGAGGGGTCTTGATTGGAAATAAGGATTTGGAGGAGAAGAGAGGAGTCTGGAGGGGGACTTATATGGGAAGGACAAGGAAGTGTGAAGGGACAGAGGGGTTTGGAGGGGACAGAGTCTGGCAGATGTTGGCTGAGAGAAGGATCAGGCACTTGGATTCATCTCGCCTTTTTGTTCCGGATGGAGATAAGCTGCTGCCAGAGGAATCTGGGGAGGACAGAGGGGTCTGGCAGCTGCTTACTCATCACTCCCATAGAGAACACATGGGGAACAGCTGTGGGCGAAACAAATGTTCACCCATCATCTTTCTAAGGTGCAAGGTTTGGTCACCCAGGGACTGACTTTGAATAGTCTGATGTTAAAAAGCTGTAATCAAACTCATCAACCCCTGCACTGAGACTAAGGACCAATATTCACTAAGGACTCACATGCACTATAAGAAGTGACTTTGGCAATGCCCAGCGTGCCAGTGCCAAGGCACAGCCCCCATGATTCTGTATGATGCCCTGACCACCCATCATATCTAATAACTTTATGTGATACCACTTGGGTGCCTGTGATAGGACGAGGAGCAGTCCAGACCAAAATTGTGTTAACTTCCTTCACATGTGACCTCTCATAAAGGACTTTCCTGTCCCCAGAGGGATCAAAGCCGTGTTCTGACTGGATCAGATGACATTAGTCCCAGATGCCAATAAGGTGCATGAGCCACAACTTGACAATCTAGAAATGCGCAGCATTCCTCCAATAAAAGCATCCCGCTACCCACTGGAGTCTGAAGGGGCCCAGCAGGGGACGACTGCAGCATATAGTCCCGAACAGCCAATCAGATCACAAAGACTTCTCTGTATACCGAAAATAGTGACAATTAAAGGGGTTGTCTCACCATATTGTTTCACACCACCAAAGGCAGCTTCAGATTCATGCTTCGCCCTCTTCCTGGTCAGGCTGTGGGTGGCTCTATATCAGTGATTAGCATATCACTGCTCTTCTACTGGCACTGACATGAGAGCAGGAGATGTAATCTATAGGGCAGAGAGCTTCAGAGCTCAAGGTAAACAAAAGGAATTAGTCTCCCTTGTTTGTTAGAGATAACACACTCTGTACTCAAGCTGCTGGGGTCCTGTGTGCCGACCTTTGGTGCTATCACTCCCTGCTCTCGGAATAGACAAAGAGCAAAGAGAGAAGGGGAGAACAGGATGGTAATTTAGAGAAAGCTATCCGCACTCAGTGCAGATAAAATCTCTGTTATCTTCTCAACAAATCAAATTAAACAAAGCAATGTATTTGGAAAAAGTCTTCAATTGCCTGTCCTTACATGTTGAAAGCTAATACTTGTAGTGAGACAAGCCCTTTAAGGACCAAAATGCACTGGTTTCCACACAACGACTGTCTATCTCGTAGGGTGTCTTCTGTAGAACCAGCACTCCTTTATATGTTTACCTTAATAAAGAAAGGGGAACATTTATCCTTGGGGAGAGCACCATAAAGGTGTGTAGAGTTTTGAATTGCCTTTTTGCCCTCTCCTAAGCATCTGCATATCACAAGGCATTATGGGAAAGGAGCTGAGAAGCTCAAGCGCCCTCTATTAGATGTAACAAATCCTCAATTTGCTTTTGACCCACTGAGTCTTGAGAAAGCAAAAGGGATAGTTGTCAAGCCAGTATCACTCATCTGCATACAGCTGTTTCAGGGTTTTGGCCCTCATCAGTGCAGGGCAGAGTGTACTGGCTGGCTGGATGGGAGGCAATGAGTGGCTCAGAAAGGGGAACATCTCTCCTTGAGGTGAGGAGAGCACCATATAGGTGTGTAGAGTTTTGAACCGCCTTTTTGCCCTTTACTAAGCATCTGCATATCACAAGGCATTATGGGAATGGAGCTGGGAAGCTCAAGCGCTCTCTACACACCGTACAGTACTCTCCTCAAGGAGAGATGTTCCCTTTCTGAGCGACTCCCACCCAGCCAGCCAGTATCGCTCTGCTCTGCACTGGTGAGGGGCAAAACCCCGAAATGCAGATGGGTGATACTGGTTTGGCTAATATCCCTTCTGCTTTCTCAAGACTCAGTGGGTCAAAAGCAAATTGAGAATTTGTAACATCCACTAGAGGCAGCTTGAGCTTCACAGCACCTTTCCCATAATGCCTTGTGATACCTTAATAAAGGACATTGATTATTCACAGGGATATCTTCAGAACCATAAATGTTTCCTAATTATCAATTTATTTTATTTTTTTGAATAGAGTGGTTCCCCCTATGTACATTACCTCCTTTCTCTGAGCTCTAATAGTACAGCAGTGAGAGAATTAAGAACACAGCGCTCCCCTGTACTGGGAACTCCCATAGAACAGAATGTAGAACAGCGCTCCCCTGTACTGGGAACTCCATAGAACAGAATGGAAAACACAGCACTCCCCTGTACTGGGAACCCCCATAGAACAGAATGGAAAACCCAGCGCTCCCCTGTATGGGAACTCCATAGAACAGAATGGAGAACACAGCGCTCCACTGTACTGAGGAACTCCCATAGAGAGAATGGAGAAACACAGCGCTCACCTGTACTGGGAACTCCCATAGAACAGAATGGAGAGAACCCCATAGAACAGAATGGAGAGAACACAGCGCTCCCCTGTACTGGGAACTCCCATAAACAGAATGGAGAACACAGCGCTCCCCTGTACTGGGAACTCCCATAGAACAGAATGGAGAACACAGCGCTCCCCTGTACTGGGAACTCCCATAAACAGAATGGAGAACACGCGCTGCCCTGTACTGGGAACTCCCATAGACAGAATGGAGAACACAGCGCTCCCCTGTACTGGGAACTCCCATAGAACAGAATGGAGAACACAGCGCTCCCTGTACTGGAAACTCCCCTAGAACAGAATGAGAGAACACAGCCCCCCTGTACTGGGAACTCCCATAGAACAGAATGGAGAGAACACAGGCCTCCCCTGTACTGGGAACTCCCATAGAACAGAATGGAGAACAAGCGCTCCCCTGTTACTGTGAACTCCCATAGACCAGAATGGAGAAACACAGCGCTCCCTGTCACTGGGAACTCCCATAGAGTAGAATGGAGAACACAGCGCTCCCCTGTACTGGGAACCCCATAGAACAGAACGGAGAACACAGCGCTCCCCTGTACTGGGAACTCCCATAGAACAGAATGGAGAGAACACCACGCTCCCCGGTACTGGAAACTCCCATAGAACAGCATGGAGAGAACACAGCGCTCCCCGGTACTGGGAACTCCCTTAGAACCGAATGGAGAACACAGCGCTCCCCGTACTGGGAACTCCCATAGAGAAATGGAGAGAACACAGCGCTCCCCTGTACTGGGAACTCCATAGAACAGAATGGAGAACACAGCGCTCCCCTGTACTGGGAACTCCCATAGAACAGAATCAAGAACACAGCGCTCCCCTGTATTGGCAACTCCCATAGAACAGAATAGAGAACACAGCACTCCCTGTACTGGGAACTCCATAGAAACAGATATAGGGCGTAAGAGACACAGCGCTCCCCTGTATGGGAATCCTCCATAGAACAGAATGGAGTAACACTAGCGCTCCCTGTACTGGAACTCCCATGGGAAAACAGAATGGAGAACACAGCGCTCCCCTGTACTGGGAACTCCCATAGAGGAGAATGGAGAACACAGCACTCGTCTGTACTGGGAACCCCCATAGAACAGAATGGAGAACACCCCGCTCCCCTGTACGGGGAACTCCCATAGAACAGAAGGGAGAACACAGCGCTCCCCTGTACTGGGAACTGCCATAGAACATGTGATCATTAGGGTCCTGCCACCTTTCCATCCAGTAGAGCCCGTCCCCCAACAGACGATTCTGCCCTCGCTCTATGGTGAATCCTCTGCACTGACACCACATGTCTACTACTGTAACCTGTTACACTATGCGCTGATTACACCAGTCCCATCCTGCAGGGGGCACCGTACACTAAATGTAAGAATCCATTTTGTTATTTTTGGAGGGACTGAAACTTTTTCGGTCGGATGACCCCGCTGTGTGCAAAGTCCCACTCACCCAGGAGGAGGCAAAACACACAAAGGGATTAAGCACCAACAGACTAAACTGGAAGTGGGAGCCTGAAGCTGTAGAACCACCCACAGGCTGAACAGGAAATGTGAGCCTGTAAATATAGAACAACCCACAGCCTGAACAGGAAGTGGCAGCCTTCAGCTGTAGAACCACCCACAGCTTAAACAGGAAGTGCGAGACTGAAGCTGTAGAACCACCCACAGGCATAACAGGAAGTGTGATCCTGAAACTGTAAAGCCACCCAAAAGGCTGAACAGGAAGTGCGAGCCTGAAGCTTGCTTTGGCGAGCAGGCTGTGTGAAACAGATTGGATTTTTTTTTTTTTTAATTTTGTTCATGTTCATTGTCACATTACAAGAGCCGTAAAGTTTTTGTTTTTCTGCCATTGCTTGTTTTTTTCAAGATGGGTTTTATTTTCTAGTCCAATTTTAAGGCTCATATAATTTATGAACTTTTTCATGGTCGACTGTAAAAAAAAATAAAAAAACCTGTGATTTTTTTTTTTTTTTTAAATTCACACGATTCATCATATGATAAACCTACAATGATAACTGTATCCTATAAAGAGGACAATAACAATTATTTAGTTGGTTTTTTAAAAATTATTTTTGCACAACAAAAATCCTTTTTAAAGAGAAAAAAATATATATTTGTATCCCAGATCTGTGACCTTTCTGTTTTTCTGAGGACTGAGCTGTGTGGGGGCTTATTTTTTGCAGGATGACTTTTACTATTTATTGGTATCCATCTGGGGCAAATAGGACAAAGATCACTCGTATGTTTTCTGGAAATAAAATTTGAAATAAAAATTTGCAAATTTGGCTTTTGTTTTCAAAAACAAATTAAATGTAATGATTTTTTTTTAAATTGCGCTGTTACCGCTGCAGGTCGAGCAATTACGTGAAGGCTTAATTTAATGTTTTTTGTTTTTTTTTTTGCTATGGGAAATGGGAATTTCTTCTTTTCTCAATTATTTGGAATTTTTTCACAATTTTCTTCTAAAGGGGTTTTCCAAGATTACTAAAAACCTCTCCATGACCTCCAACTGGGCTAAAATAGAAAGTTACCCCATGTCCCATCTCCCATCACCACCACTCCAGCATCGTCAAAGCTCTAGTGCCCCCCCCCCCCCTCGGTCTCCTCTCTGACATGATGCTGCAACCAATCACTGACCTCAGCAGTCATATGACTTCATGTATGTCATGTGACCACAGAGGTCAGTGATTGGCTGCAGCATCATGTGATCCATTACCATTGTCATTCGTGAGGCTTCAGGGGGGAGACCACTGCAGCTCTAGTTGTGCTGAAACACTGGTGAGGGTAGGGGTAGGTGTTGGTTACTTTCTATTTTATAATGGTGGGAGTGTTTTTGAGATTTCTTAAGGTTTTGTAAAATCCATTTACATTTTTTAAATTTTTATTATATTTTTTTCAGCACCACCAGCATACGTGAACATGCAATCATAAAATACATCAACGTACCTACACAGTGTATAGCAGTTTTGTAATTATTATTTATTTTAAATAAATAAATAATCCCTTTACATTTTTTAAATTTTTATTATATTTTTTTCAGCCCCAAGACTTGAACATGCAACATAATAACAAAGTATTACCAGTGTATGCATATGTAATATTATTTATTTTAAAGCGCCTTTATTTCCCGGGCGCTGTACATTTAAAGGGGGGTTACATATATAACATATGCCAAACAAATACAATGATAACCTTACAACTGGCACAAAGGGAGAAAGAGCCCTGGCCACAAGGGCTTACAATCTACAAGGAGGAGGAAAGAGACAGGAGGTGAGGGGCAGACATGCTTGTGGAGGGTGTAGGGTCAGTGGGGTTATTGTAGGTTAGATGCTCCTGAAGAAATGGGTTTTCAGGTTACCTTTGAGGCTAGTGAGAGTGGGGGAGAGTCTGATGTGTTGGGGCAGTGAGTTCCAGAGTGTGGGGGACGCACGGGAGAACTCTTGGAGACGGTTGTGTGAGGAGCTGATAAGGGGAGAGCAGAGAAGAAGGTCCTGTGAGGAGCGGAGGTTGCGTGAGGGGAGATTAAGGCAGAGATGTATGGAAGGGGGAGGTTATGGAGAGACTTGTAGGTCAGGGTTAGTAGCTTGAAATGAATTCGCTGGGCAATGGGAAGCCAGTGAAGGGATTGGCAGAGGGGAGAGGCAGAGGAGTAGCGAGGAGAGAGGTGGATAAGACGGGCAGCAGAGTTGAAAATTGTTTGAAGGGGAGCAAGAGTTCTAGACGGGAGGCCACAGAGGAGGATGTTGCAGTAGTCCAGGCGGGAGATGACAAGGGCATGGACCAGCATTTTTGTGGCATTGAAGTTGAGGAATGAGCGGATGCGAGAGATATTTTTCAGGTGGAGGCGGCAGCAGAGGGGAGGGTTTGGATGTGGGGTTTGAAGGACACAGAGGAGTCAAAGGTTATCCCAAGGCAGCGGACTTGCGGAACAGGTGAGAGTGTATATTATACCTGTCAGTGCAGAACTGTCAGGCTCCTGCAGGGCTTATGACACATATAAAAAAATCAGATCTGGGGGCAGCCATTAAAGCAGGACCCCGGCTACCATCTAAACCCATCAGCTCTCCCGGGGCACTAATACAGTGAGAGAAGGAAGCTCCTCCTTCCAAAACCACTTAGATGCTGTGGTCACTATTCACTGCAGCCTCTACAGGGTTAAAAAATTAAGATCTAAGATTTCTCCAATCGCAGCCATTAAAGCAGGACACTGGCTACCATATAAAACCCATCAGCAATCCTGGGGCACCAATACAGTGAGAGAAAAGTCCTCTTCAAAGCACTTGCGGAACAGGTGTGGTCCTATATTATACTGCAGTGCAGGGAATGCAGGTCCTTCTAAGGTTTTCCTATATAGCCAGCCATTTAAAGCAGGACCCCGGCTACCATCTAAACCCATCAGCTTTCCCGGGCGCCAATAGGGGGGAGAGAAGGAAGCTCCTCTTCTAAAACCACTTAGATGCTGTGGTCACTATTCACTGCAGCATCTAAAGGGTTAAACAATTCAGATCTAAGGTTCTTTCCAATCCCGGCCATTAAAGCAGGACCCCGGCAATCATCAGCCCCGACTTCACCCCGCACAGGACACCGACCAGGTTATCTGTCCCCTGAGAAGAAACGTACGGTGGTCCTTGACAGGTTAAAAATCATCACCCAACTTTCCCATCATCCTGAATGGCAAATCTGCCTAATATATTGGAAGAAGGTCAAGCAAAACGGCGCCGTAACAGCAGTGGCAATGTACACAACCCAGTTTTCATAGAACTGTAAAAGTTTGGACAGTGATATATCCTCTATGATTTGATGTCTAGGTAGGTTTGCCATTCAGATCTCCAGAAAAGTTGGGTGACAACTGGAAAAATCCTGGTGGTTGCGCAGCTTTCCAGGGTTGTTCTATAGCAAGCACAGAATAAGACAACTTGAGACGGGGTGTAGTGTTAGGAGTCTGCAAAAACTATAAAACCCCATGTGCTCCAACGTGACCCAGCTTTCCCAGCACCGGATGTCATTGAGGAGCAGTAGAGTAGAAGGAAGCATCAAAGACTCACAGTCACCGGGGATTTCGGATTGTGAACTGGGGACAAGTGCTCGCTAATGTGACCATTATCACCCGGCTCAGCAGGAGCTGCGGCTTCAGCAAATATTCAGTGAGGTCGACTACGGGTTACGGAACCACAACAACACGATGGCGACAGATACAGGATGGAAAATGAGCCACGTGTACAGCAACCGTCATATCGTGTTAGTAACTGAGCAGCTCATACAACCATAGGGAGAAGGGTGACGAGAGAGCAAAGGATTGTGGGAGGAGAAAGGTAAATAATCACATAACATACAAAAGGGGCGGCGGAAACCCTATAACATTACCGCAAAGTAACACAAATAAACTCAAACCCGGAAGCAGTATTATAGCAGGTATATTTTTGTACATAGGGGGCGGTATTATAGTAGTTATATTCTTGTACATAGGAGCAGTATTCTAGTAGCTATATTCTTATACATTGGGGCAGTATTATAGCAGTTATATTCTTGTACATAGGGACAGTATTATAGTAGTTACATTCTTGTACATAGGAGCAGTATTATAGTAGTTATATTCTTGTACATAGGGGACAGTATTATAGTAGTTATATTCTTGTACATAGGAGGCAGTATTATAGTAGTTATATCGTTGTACAAAGGGGCAGTATTATAGTAGTTATATTGTACACAGGGAGCAGTATTATAGTCGTTATATTTTTTGTCATAGGAGGCAGTATTATAGTTGTTTTATTCTTGTACATAGGGCAGTAAACTTAGTGTTATATCTTGTACATAGGAGGCAGTATTATAGTAGTTATTTTCTTGTACAAAGGGGGCAGTATTTAGTGGTTTTATTCTTGTACATAGGGAAAAAGTATTATAGTAGTTTATTCTAGTAGGGGGGCAGTATTATATTTAGTTATATTTTTGTACTAAGGGCAGTATTATAGCATGTATTTCTTGTACATGGGAAAACAGTTTTATGATAGTATAGTATAGTATACTATAATACTGCCCCCTATGTACAAGTTTTAACTACTTAATACTGCCCTTAGTCAAAATTTAAACTACTTAATACTGCCCCTAGTCAAGAATTAACTACTAAAATATTTCCCCTAGTCAAAATAAACTGTTTAATACTGCCCCTAGTCAAAAAAAAAAAAAAACTTTTACTGCCCATATACAAGAATATAACTACTAAAATACTCCCCCCTATTACAAGTATAATATTATAATACTGCCCTTTGTACAGGAATAAAACTCTATAAAAAGCCCCCTTGTAAAAGAATATAACTTTTAATATGCCCCCTATGTACAAGAATAAACATTTAATCTCCCCCCTATGTAAAAGAAATAACTCTACTATAATTGCTCCTATGTACAAAGAAATATAATACTATTAATATGTCCCTATGTACAAGAATAGTAACACGGGTACGCAAATTCAAACATAAAAGCGGAGAGAAACGCCCTGGGCGGGTAAAATTTTTAAAGACTGAATAATACAGAAACTTACCCGTCCCCTTTTTGAAGGGGGAAAAAGATGGCACAACTCTATAAGCAGATAATTAAAAGACCCCGGGGATCAGTGTCGATCGCCGCCCAAACCACCACTACATGGTAAACCCCAGCAGAAATTCTTGGTGGTCCCCGGGAGTAAAAAATAAAAAAAAAGTAATCCCTTTTCAAACTTTATGGTAAGAGCAGGGAGAACTAGGCTCTGGACAGCGCTGCGACATTAGAAAGGACAAGACACGGGCGGGCTCGCCACATTAAAGTGTCTTTTTATTGTCCCAAAGAAACATAAAATAAAATTAAAACAAGACGCGTTTCGAAAGGTATCTCCTCCGCTTCCTCGTTGTACAACAGAGGAAGCGAGGGAGATACCTTGCGAAACGCGTCTTGTTTTTATTCTATTTTTGTTTCTTTGGGCAATAAAAAGACACTTTAATGTGGCGAGCTGCCTAGTGTCTTGTCCTTTCTAATGTCTGCAGCGCTGTCCAGAGCCTAGTTCTCCCTGCTCTTACCATAATAAGTTTGAAAAGGGATTACTTTTTGTCCTATGTACAAGAATATAACTACTATAATACTGCCCCCAATGTACAAGAATATAACTACTATAATACTGCCCCTATGTACAAGAATATAACTACTGTAACACTGCTCCTATGTACAAGAATATAACTAATACTGCTCCTATGTACAAGAATATAACTACTATAATACTGCCCCCTACGTAAAAGAATGTAACTGCTATCATACAGGCGACAGTCACACTTAGTATATATCAGGAGTTCGTATACCGCCATCTCTAATGTTGTGGTGTGACAGCGATGGTGATACATCGGGCGTCTTGTGTAGGTGATGTAGATATTAGGGGAATAGTTGCAGGCGCCGGGTCCCCGGGACATTGGTGATTGCCGATGTGACCTCTGCTTGACCAGAAGCCCCAGCGGTCGGGTATAGGAAGGTCAGTGTCACCCGCTCGGACCATTTATAGACCCTATGGAGGAAGGGGGGGGGGGGGGTCTGTGCTATTATATGAGAAACTTCAGGAAAGGAGTAAAGACTTGATGATAATGGGAGAAATAGTCACGGGAATTGATTTGACATCAGGATTTGTTATGCAAAAGTTTTGGCCCCTCTTATCCCATGAGTAGAATAGAGGGTAACATCATGGGGCAGATTTACAAAAATGAATAGTGAGTGTAAACTTGGACAAGACGGCCTGTAGGTGCACCCAGGGCTGCCATAAGCAATGATAGGGCCCAATATATAAGCATCTGGGTCTCCCCTCCTGTTTTTGTCTGTTGACCCTGGGAATTATACGGACCCTCTTGTTCCCTATGCTATAACAATCCCGGAGACTCTCCTCCTATAACTCTGTGTTGTGCTGTTCCTCTGTTATTCCTCCTAGAAATGGATTACTGAACCGGTCACCTGGGTGTTACCATTCCCAAGTGGGACAAACGTGTGTCCCACAGTGATCGTCAGCAGTGACTGGACTACGTCAGACCGTGCAGGGACACACCCACCTGACAGATTCAGCAATACATTTCCAGGAGAGATAACAGAGGAACAGCACAGCACAGAGCTATAGGAGGAGAGGCTCCAGGACTGTTATAGCACAGGGAACACAAGGATTTACTGAATCGGACGTATCGGGAGAATTGTGGCCAGTTTGTTATAGTAAATCTTCCTCATTCTCTGTTACATACGGCATATACAGGGGCAGAGTGCGAATGATCCGGGCCCCTGAGAATTGGGGCCCTTATGTTTCCTGTAAAATTACACATCTAGAGCATCTCCTGCTATAACTCTATGTTGTTCCCTTCCTCTGTTATCCCTCCTGGAAATGTATGACTGAATCTGTCAGCTGGGTGTGCCCACTCCAGTGTTTAGAGGGGCGTGTAGTAAATATAGTCCAGGATGGTCGGCACCAAAACGGATAAGAATGGGGATTTTATTGAAAAATAGCCCAAAAAACAGTGCATGCAATACAGGAATCAGAGGGGCAAAAATACTGACATGTTTCGGGCAATGCCTTTAGTCGTAGCCAAGACGGGTGTGACCAAGACAGTCTTTGTTGCTGATAGCAACCAATCAGAGCAAAGCTTTAATTTTTTCAGAGCGGTACACGAAATAAAAGTTGGGCTCTGATTGGTTGTTATGGGCTCTGATTAGTTGCTGTGGGCTCTAATTGGTTGATATGGGCTCTAATTGGTTGATATGGGCTCTGATTGGTTACTATGAGCTATGATTTGTTGCTGTGGGCTCTAATTGGTTGATATGGGCTCTAATTGGTTGATATGGGCTCTGATTGGTTACTATGGGCTCTGATTGGTTGTTATGGACTGATTGGTCGCTATGGGTGCTGATTGGTTGTTATGGGCTCTGATTGGTCGCTATGGGTGCTGATTGGTCGCTATGAGCTCTGATTGGTTGCTATGGGCTGTGATTGGTCGCTATGAGCTCTAATTGGTTGATATGGGCTCTGATTGGTCGCTATGAGCTCTTATTGGTTGCTATTGGCTCTGATTGGTTACTATGAGCTCTGATTGGTTGTTATGGACTGATTGGTCGCTATGGGTGCTGATTGGTTGTTATGGGCTCTGATTGGTCGCTATGGGTGCTGATTGGTCGCTATGAGCTCTGATTGGTCGCTATGGGCTCTGATTGGTTGCTATGAGCTCTGATTAGTTGCTATGGGCTCTAATTGGTTGATATGGGCTCTGATTGGTTGACATGACCTTTGATTGGTTGCTATGGGCTCTGATTGGTTGATATGGGCTCTGATTGGTTGCTATGAGCTCTGATTGGTCGCTATGGGCTCTGATTGGTGGCTTTGGGCTCTGATTGGTGGCTATGGGCTCTGATTGGTGGCTATGGGCTCTGGTTGCTGTGAGCTCTGATTGGTTGCTATGGGCTCTGATTGGTTGCTATGAGCTCTGGTTCCTATGGGCTCTGATTGGTTTCTATGGGCTCTGATTGGTTGCTATGGGCTTTGGTTGCTATGGGCTCTGATTGGTTATGAGCTTTGATTTGTCGCTATGGGCTGTGATTGATCGCTGTGGGCTGTGATTGATCGCTATGGGCTTTGTTTGGTTGCTATGGGCTCCGATTGCTTGATATGGGCTCTGATTAGTTCCTATGAGCTCTGATTGGTTGCTTTGGGCTCTGATTGGTCGCTATGGGTTCTGATTGGTTGATATGGGCTCATAAAGTGCCCACATAAGTGTCAGATAGTGCCCATATAATAGTTTTATATAATGCCCACATAATAATGTTATATGGTGCCCATACAATACATCATCCAGCACCCACATAATATTGTCCTCCAGTGACCACGTAATAGTGTCATCCAGTGCCTACATCATTATGTCATAAAGTGTCCACATAATAGTGTCATACAATGCCCATATAATAGTAATATACAGTACCTACATAATACTGTCATATGATGCCCATACAATACGTCACCCAGTACACACATAATAGTGTCCCCCCAGTGCCCACGTAATAGTGTCATATAGTGCCCACATAATAGTGTCATACAGTGCCCACATAATAGTGTCATATAGTGCCCACATAATAGTGTCATACAGTGCCCACATAATAGTGTCATCCAGTGCCCACATAATAGTGTCATATAGTGCCCACATAATAGTGTCATACAGTGCCCACGTAATAGTGTCATAGAGTGCCCACATAATAGTGTCAAACAGTGCCCACATAATAGTGTCATATAGTGCCCACATAATGGTGTCATACAGTGTTTAGATAATAGTGTCATATAGTGCCCACATAATAGTGTCATACAGTGTTTAGATAATAGTGTCATACAGTGCCCACATAATGGTGTCATACAGTGTTCACGTAATAGTTTCATATAGTGCCCACATAATAGTGTCATAGAGTGCGCACATAATAGTGCCATATAGTGCCCACATACTAGTGTCATATAATGCCCATATAATAGTGTCATATAGTGCCCACATAATAGTATCATACAGGGCCCACATAATAGTGTCATATAGTGCCCACATAATGGTGTCATACAGTGTTTAGATAATAGTGTCATATAGTGCCCACATAATAGTGTCATACAGGGCCCACGTAATAGTGTCATATAGTGCCCACATAATAGTGTCATACAGTGTCCACATAACAGTGTCATACGGTGTCCACATAACAGTGTCATACAGTGTCCACATAACAGTGTCATACAGAGCTCACATAACAGTGTCATACAGTGTCCACATAACAGTGTCATACACTGCCCACATAACAGTGTCATACAGAGCTCACATAACAGTGTCATACAGTGTCCACATAATAGTGTCATAGTGTCCACATAATAGTGTTATACAGTGTCCACATAATAGTGTCATACAGTGTCCACATAATAGTGTCATACACTGCCCACATAATAGTGTCATACAGTGTCCACATAACAGTGTCATACAGGGCCCACATAATAGTGTCATATAGTGCCCACATAATGGTGTCATACAGTGTTTAGATAATAGTGTCATACAGGGCCCACATAATGGTGTCATACAGTGTTCACGTAATAGTGTCATATAGTGCCCACATAATAGTATCATACAGTGCCCACGTAATAGTGTCATATAGTGCCCACATAATGGTGTCATACAGTGCCCACATAATAGTGTCATACAGTGCCTACATAATAGTGTCATACAGTGCCCATATAATAGTGTCATACAGTGCCTACATAATAGTGTCATACAGTGCCTACATAATAGTGCCATACAGTGCCCATATAATAGTGTCATACAGTGTCCACATAATAGTGCCATACAGTGCCCACATAATAGTGTCATACAGGGCCCACGTAATAGTGTCATACAGGGCCCACGTAATTGTGTCATATAGTGCCCACATAATGGTGTCATACAGTGTTTAGATAATAGTGTCATATAGTGCTCACATAACAGTGTCATACAGTGTCCACATAATAGTGTCATACAGAGCTCACATAACAGTGTCATACAGTGTCCACATAATAGTGTCATACAGTGTCCACATAACAGTGTCATACAGTGTCCACATAGTAGTGTTACATAGTACCTACATAATATTGTCATATAGTGCTCATACAATAGGCTTATATATAGAAGGTGACAAGTAGAAAAACATATAAAAAACTTCCATACATTGGACATATTTTTCCTCTTGAAATAGGCCCAGATTTTCCAGTGTTCTGGCCTTAGGAGTGCGCACATGTGTTGTGTTTTTTGACACATTTTTATAGCGTTTTTCCGCATTGCAAATCAAACGATGGAAAAAAATGCCTGGAAGATGCTTGTAAACATTTTCATTTTTTTGGGCAGAAAAAAATACTATAAAAACTATGAAAAACACAAAATCCTATAAAGGAAAAGCATAATAAAACTTATTCAAGGAAAGAATCTCCAGAATGGAGCAAAGTGCTGGTGCCCCGGACCCAGGGTGTTGACTGGTCGCCCCTCCTCGTGTGCCTATGGTACAGCCCGTACATTATAACCATTATATCACACTTTACAGCTTATAAACCCCGGAGCTGCCATGCGGCGGTGACGTCTCCGGGCCGCGCTCCACCCTCTTCTTGCTCAATTTGAGGACCTTTGCTGACACCTCTCACCAGTTCATTCCACGCAACATTAACCTCTTCTTGTCTGAAACGTCCAATTTAAGGAAGGCTCCACCATGACTTATCCTCTAACGCACCCACAAGTCACCGCCCGCGAGGCACAGGTCCATTGCCAATCTCCAAACACCAAAAATCTACAGACGCTCCATAGAACCCAAGGGCTCGGGTGGGGGGATCTCCATCTCATCATTGTACATTGATAAAATTCAGCTAGAGTTCCCCTTTAAGTCAGTCACAGCCGGGTGCACCAATGATCAGAATTTGTACTGATGTAGTATATATATGTATATATATGGGTGGCCCTGACTGATGCGGAGCTCGAGCTCCATTGTATTGGATATTTATGAACCGCAAACAAGCAGGATGGATCCGTGTGATGAGAATAATCAGTGTCTCATTGGATCCGGTGACTAATTCTAACTCTCTGCAACTCAGGATCCATCATCAGTAACTTAAATGCTTAAAAAATAAAGAATATTGGGTTGTATCATAAATATGGTTAAATGCTTTCTGACACCGATATATAGTGATAACAAACACAACCATACAGGGCCCATATAATACTGTCATAGAGTGCCCACATAATGGTGCCAATTCAGTTCCCTGTTATAGTGTCATTCGAGTGTTGTCCATTTAATTGTGTCATACAGTTGCCCACATAATAGTGTCATCAGTCTGTCCACATAATAGTGTCATACACTGCCCACATAATAGTGTCATATAGTGCCCACATAATGTGTCATATAATGCCCATATAATAGTGTCATATACTGTCCACATAATAATGTCATACAGTGCCCATATAATAGTGTCATCCAGTGTCCACATAATGTTGTCAATCAGTGCCACATAATAGTGTCATATAGTGCCCACGTAATAGTGTCATATAATGCCCACATAATAGTGTCATATAATGCCCATATAATAGTGTCATACAGTGTCCACATCATGGGCGTCGCTAGGCTGTTTTATTCGGGGCTCGGGCCCCGAATAAAACCCCCTGTGCCCCGAACCTCCCGGGCTCCAGGCCGCTGCCTGGGCTGAAGCACCGACTGTGCCCTTAGCTGCATGTGCGTCCGCTGGACGCCCATACAGCGCGGGCTTCTGCGGAGCAGAGAGCGAGCGCTCCCTGCCCCGCATACAGTGTCGGACCGCTCGGTCCGACACGCGGGCCGCCGGTCCTCAAGCTGAGGACCCCGCGGCCCCGGCGCTCAGCTGGCAGCGGCGCGATGTAATGTACTCATCACGCCGCTGCCTGTCCTCGGGCGCACAGCCGTCACAGGCCTTGCCGATGCCATGAGGAGCGCGGGCTGAAGAGGACGCGCGCTCGCCCGGGGAGTAAGGTGAGTATTAATGTTGTTATTTTCATAGCGTTTACCTGCCTGTGGCCCCTATATACTGCCTCAGTGCCCCCATATACCTGCCTGTGGCCCCATATACTGCCTCAGTGCCCCCATATACTGCCTGTGGCCCCATATACTGCTCGTGCCCCCATATACGCCTGTGGCCCCCATATACTGCCTGTGGCCCCATATACCTGCCTGTGGCCCCTATAACTCCTGGCCCTAAGCCTCGTGCCCCCATATACTGCCTGTGGCCCCCATATCTGCCTGTGGCCCCTATAATACTGCCTGTGCTCCCTTATATCCTGCGTGGCCCCCATAGCCTCTGTGCCCCTAATCTGCCTGTGCCCCATATCCTGCCTGATACGCCGTGCCCCCATATACTGCCTGTGTGCCCCATATACTGCCTGTGGCCCCATATACTGCCTGTGTGCCCCTATATACTGCCTGTGGCCCCATATACTGCCTGTGTGCCCCATATACTGCCTGTGTGCCCCATATACTTGCCTGTGCCCCTATATACTGCCTCAGTGCCCCATATACTGCCGTCATGCCCCATATACTCGCCTAATGTTGCCCCATATACTGCCTGTGGGCCCCATATACTGCCTCAGTGCCCCCATATACTGCCTGGGGGCCCCTATATACTGCCTGTGTTCCCCCATATACTGCCTGTGGCCCCATATACTGCCTGTGTGCCCCCATATACTGCCTGTGGCCCCATATACTGCCTGTGTGCCTGATATACTGCCTGTGGCCCCATATACTGCCTGTGGCCCCATATACTGCCTGTGGCCCCCGTATACTGCCTGTGGCCCCTATATACTGCCTTGTGGCCCCATATACCTGCCTGTGGCCCCATATACTGCCTGCAGTGCCCCTATCACTGCCGTGCCCCTATATACCTGCTGTGCCCTTATATACTTGCCTCAGTGCCCCTATATACCTGCCTGTGTCCATATATACCTGCCTGTGCCCCCTATAGACCTGCCTGAGTGACCCTATATTTATATACCTACCTAACTGAGGGGACTTCTATACCTATAATTAAGGAGTTGCTGGAAATGTGAGGATTCTAAGATATTTGTGTCCAAATCCTCAGGGACGAGTTGTGGCCGGAAGAAATCAGCATGAAGGTGTGAACCGGATGGAGAAAAAAAGGGAAAGTGAACGACGCTGATCAGAAAGGGATTCCCCTTTTAAAAGCATTAAATGAAACTGCAGTGAACCCTTTAATATTTCCCCTAGCGCTTACATAAAACTAAAAACAATCACAAATATGGTCACTGTAGGCGGGGTAAATGCCCTTCGGGAGCCTGTGAAACGGGGCTGATGGTACATGGGGGGGTTCGTTGGGCCCAGGGTCGGCAGGATTTTTAAATCCTTAAGTATTTCCCCTTTGTTTTGGGTTTCTTGGTTTTGTAGGAAGTTTTTTTTTAGTAAAAAATCATTTGTCGGGTAGATTTGCCCCCCATGTATGGTGGATTTTTTGGGGTACTTTTTTAGGGTTTTTACACTGTCATATGGCGGGGGAGCGGTTTTAAAAAAGTAAATTTGTCAGGGTTTTTCCCATTGTGTAGTGACGCTGAGGTGAGGGAAAGGGGATCTATGGGGGGAATTTTGGGCAGAAAATTTTTGACAGGAACAAAGGGGTTTTTCCCCCCAAAAACACTATGCCGAGTTCAAAATGGGCGGAAAAATTTGTCGTTTTCACCCCAGCCCTACAAGCAAAAAATAACACAGGGGGGGGCCCGACCCCCGGGATTTTTTAAAGGCCCCCTAAAAACGCCCTTTGACCATAAGTCCTTTAAATTAATGGATTTTTTTTAAATTTTCCTTTTTAAATGTTTTTGCACTTTGGGGGGGCTTTTTACTTTTTAGCAAATTTTAAAAATTTTTCAAAAAAAATTTAAAACAGTTTTTTTTTTTAGAATATATTTTATGTTTTTCCAGTATAAAAAAATTTAAAGTACAGTATTTAATTGCTTTCATACAAAAACAATGTGAAATAAAAGATGACATATTAATCACAGTCTTGCCCCTTAAAATTTACATTTTTAAAGAAAAAACCAAAACCGGTTTTTCAAAGATGGGGATCTTTTAAACATCAATTTATTTTGTCTCTCATCAAAACGCCTCTCCGGGAATCTTTTTGGGCCAGTTCTTCCCTTTAAAATCCCCAAATTTTCTCCGCCCAAAAGGTTTCCTGTGGGAAGAAACAAAATTTGTATTAAAATGTCTCTTAGTCCGGGGCAGGGGAGAAACCCGGGTAGATCCCAGAACTTAAAAAAACCACAAGTCAAAGGGGTTTTAAAGTGAGGGGGGCGACTTCCTTTTCACGGGCATTAGTAAAAGCACATGTGGGGGGGTTTTCCCCGGGCCCCTTTGTGTTTGTTTGGTGGGGGGGGGTGGGCGAGGGGCCCCAAAACCCGGCTGCCCATAATGGAAGAGTGTACAATGTGCGGATGAAATTAAATTTTACATTTCTACAATAAACTGATAAATTTTAACTTTATTTTGCTGGGGTGCCCCTTTTAAAAGGCAGCTGTCTATGGGGGCAGTCGACTGTTCTAAAATTTGGCCCTATAGTCGGGGTATAGTCAAATGTTACCATTGGGTTTTTTGGGGAGCAAGTGATGTTTCCAAAAATTTTTAAATTCTTTCCCCTTTTTAGGGTTTTTTTTCTGAGGGAAACGAAAAAAAAAAAAGTCAATTAATATCCAAGTCGGTCCTGTTATTCCCATTACTGACATTTGGCGTACCTGTACATCAAAAATTCCGCTAATATTTTCCGAAAATAAATTCATCCTGAAAGTTTCATCAAACAGGGTAGAGCACACACCCCTTGGGATTGTATTCACCAGGTTTTTCCGGGGTCTTTTTCTGTGAAATTTTGAAAACAAAAATGTTATTTTCAAAAAAAAGTGACATAAAAATGGACAAAAAACCCCTATTTCATTATATATGACCCAACCCCCGATTTGTCATAAAACCTCATACCCCCTGCAAAATAATTTTGTAGATCCCCCTAATGCGGCCCAAAACAGCTCTGACCCATTTCCGGACCCACAAACCAAAGAAGGTGTCCAGGGCGTCCCTTTTCCCCCAAAGCCTCTCCGAATCTCAGCCAGTTTCTTTGTTATATTTCTTTCCCGGTCGCCTTTTTTAGACGGGTTTAAATT
Source organism: Phyllomedusa bahiana (assembly GCA_025379985.1). Classification (NCBI taxonomy): domain Eukaryota; kingdom Metazoa; phylum Chordata; class Amphibia; order Anura; family Hylidae; genus Phyllomedusa; species Phyllomedusa bahiana. The sequence goes on along the minus strand of JAODAL010020261.1, from coordinate 17,268 downwards.
TAAAAATCATCTTGTGTCCACAAACTGAAAAACAAAAAAATTGTATGATTAATAAAAAAAAAAGCAACTGGAAATCGGCTCCATTGGAAACTGTTTTCCCAAAATTTGATTTAAAAAAAACAATTTTTTCCGTAAAAAAAAAAAGAATAGATTTTTTTTTTAAATTGAAATTTAAATTTAAATTTTATTACATTTTTTATTTAAATTTTCCCGAAAAAAAACCCTTTTTTTATTGTTCTGGGGAAATTGAAAAAAAATTGGGACATTTTTTCCCCTTTTCAGCAAAAACTATTTCCATTGAACTCCCCTTGTAAAGATTCAGTAAAAGTTACAGTGGGGGAAAAAATAAAAGATGTTCTTGAAACCCTGATGTCCTTTTATCAAGCCCTGACTCTGCTGGAACTGAGAAATAAAACGTACCCTTTAAACCAACTGACGCCCCGTGATAAAACTCACTCATCACCACTTTTCCCGGAAACAAAGAAACCAAACAAATACATCCCCATATCCTTGATATCCGGGGGAAAACGTTGTTGGACAAAAATTCCATGGATTCTGAAAAAACAAAAAAAGTTATGCTTTAAAATTAGAAAAAAAAATTTAAAAAAACCCGAGAAAATTTCAAAATTTTTGTCCCTTGAATCTCCTAAGGTCTTTCTCCCAACAAAAGACTCTGTTGGAACTTAAATCATAGTTTAGGGGCATAAATTGTCGGGAGCAATTTTTAAGGGTTTTTGAAATACAAAAATTGGAAAAAAAAATAAAAAACCTGAGAATGACTATTTTAAATTTTTTAGGGGATTAAAACATGGATCAGTCCCCTAAAATGCCCAAAAAACCTGCCCAATAAATTGTTTTAGCTCCCCCCCTTTTGTCCCCCCAGAATCTGAAACACAAAATTTGCTTTAAATAAAAAAAAAAAATCAATCAATAATCAACCCGGAAACCGGGGTCCCTTGGAAAACTGGTTTTTCCCAATTTTTTTTATTAAATCCATCAATTTGTCCTGTAAGAAAAAAAAAAAGAATAAAAAAGTTCATTGATTTTTCATTAGTTGCCACAGAAAATTTTATATTTGAATTATTATCGTTTAACACGCATGTTATGTCTGGTATGACACTGGTATGTCGCTGGACCTTCCCAAATTTGGGAGTCGTCTATATACGACCATACCAGACAATTTGGGGGAAAAACAATTTCATAAAACCCCCTTTAAAGGACCCAGCCTGTTTTGACCTTCCGGAAACCCCCTATTTTTAAATCTGCTTTTAAATTTTATGTGAAAATAACTTTTTTGACACTTTTCCCTATTCAGTGTTTCAGAATGTTTTTCGTGACACATTGTGTTTTTAAAGTTAGTAAAAATTTTTATCCATAAACCCTTGTTTTTTGGGAAAAATATAAAAATTTTTCATGAAAATTTGGAAAAATTTGCATTTTAAAGTTGCAAAATTTCTGCTGCAAGACAGATAATTATTCACCACAAAAAGTTTTTAACTAGCATCTACCATATTCCCATGGGTTGGCATCATTTTTAATGTCTTTTTTTTTTTTTTAACGACTTTAAGGCTTTAAAAATTTGTAGTAATTTTCCACTTTTTCAAGAAAATTTGCAATACACTTTTTTTTGGGGCCCCACCCCGTTCTGACTGGCTTGAGGGGCCCTGCATGTTAGATACCCCCATAAGGATGCCACGAAAAACTAACCCCTTAACTTTTACAACACTATTTAAGATTTTGATAACCCTTCAATATTTCACAAAAATTTAAAAACAAAGTTGGGGGTAAATTTAAAATTTCACTTTTTTTTGCAGTTTTTAAATATTTAATCCATTATTAAACTGGAATACAGTAAATTGACCGGGTAAATCAACTTAATAAAATTTCCCCCCGGGCCCCGCCTTTTTTTAGAGTATCCCATATTTGGCCCTAGTGCTTTTTTGGGCTCACCCATAAGCCCCAAATAGGAGACACCTACATCCCGGGGGGTCTCATTTTAAATATGTTTTATTTGGGCGCCATTTCATTTTGGGGACACCCAAAGGGTGAAAAAACTTAATAAACCCCCTAAAAAACCCGCTTTTTGGAAACTACCCCCTTTTTAATAATTATCCAGGGTGCATTGATATTAGACCCACGGGGTGATTCAAAAATTTTTTTTTAGCATAAGGCAAAAAATGAAAAAAAATTTTTTTTTAAATAATCTGAAATTTTAGCTTAAAATTTTAAAAAATAAAAGGGAATCCGGAAAAAAAGAACCCTAAAATTTTTGTTAAGCAATTTTTTTTTCCCAAAGTTCGGCAATACCCTCTGGGGTGTAAACTGCTGTTTGGGCGCTGGCAGGGGTAAAAGGGGGGGAGCCTATTTGGTTTTTTGGAAGAAATTTTTGGGTGGGGCCATTTCCATTTGCAAAGCCCCCAAAGTAGCAAACAGGAAAAAACCCTCCGAATCCCCCATTTTTGGATTCAACCCCCACTGGACCCTGGGGGTGTACTGTGCATTTTGGATGCACAGGTGTTCCATAGTTTTTTTTGCTTTGGCAATGAAAGGGGTGGAAAACGTAGTTCGGGTCATTGTTTTTTTTAGTTTCAATTTTACAGCATTCGCCGTGTTTTAAAGATGTGATAACTTTACTATGGGGGTGGGTACAATTACAATAATAGATTTTAGATATTTTTTTTTTTTCTTTTTTTATTATTTTTAAACAAAGTAGAAAACGTCAAAAAAAATTGCTTTTTTATGGGGCCTTTCTGACATCCAAAACTTTTTTTTTTGCTTTTTCAGAGCTTGTAGGGGCTTTTTTTTTTTGCGGGATATTGAAGTTTTTAGGGTACCATTAGGGGGTGCATATGAGCTTGTTCACTTTTTTTTAAAGGGTTTTTTTTCTGAGATGTTTTGAACAAAATACCAATCTTGTAGTGTTTTTTTTTTTTTTTTTTTTTATATGGTCACTGAAAAGGATAATGACATGGGAGCTTTACCACAGGTCAAAACGATACACCGATACCCAATTTGTATATTTTTTTTATGTTTTACTGCTTTTTTACAATAAAAAAAAACTTTTTTTTCAACCCGGAAAAATACTTTTTTTTTCATCGCCATACTGGGGCCATAAATTTTAAATTTTTCTGTGCTTGGAGCGTGTAGGGACTTTTTTTTTGCAAGATGAGTTATTTTTTTTTTAGTATCATTTTTGGGGGGACAAGGCTTTTTGATGCTTTTAAATCCATTTTTTGGAGGGCCCGGGGGAAGAAAAAAACTGCAATCCCCAGTAGTGTTTTTTATTTTTTTTTTTAAAAGGGCTCACCGGCAGTATCTGTGATAATTAGCTTTTCTCTTTGGGTTTTTTGCGATTATGGCGATACCTTTTATTTTTTTTTTTATGTTGAACACTTTAAAAAAAAAAGAAAAGTGTTTTTTTGTGTGTAAAACAATATTTTTGCATCGCTATCTTCTAACTATAAATTTTTTATTTTTTCCTTAAAAAAGCGTATAAAGGGTTTTTTTTTGCGGGGTGAAATGACGTTTGAATTGGACAACTTTGGCGTTTTTTAGTATTTTTGACGCTTTTATTCCATTTTTGTGCTGCGGGATGAACAATAACTTAATTCTGTGATTGTTTTTTTTTTTTTTTTTTTTTACGGGTTCACCATACGGGTTAATAACAACAGATTTTTAGGGGAGTCATTAAAGCACTGGCATACCAAATAGGGACTTTTTTTATTTTTTGATCTTTTTTGGGGCGATTGGCTTTTTAAAGGGAAAAGGGCGGGTACGTATTTTTTTTTTTAATTTTTTGTGTTTTGTTTTACTTTTTTTTTTCACTTTTTTTTACTTTTTTTCACTTTTACACATTTTTATTTTACTTTTTTCCCAAGGGGGGTTTTTAATGAGAGATTTTAGATCATTCAATAAATCATCATAGCTTTTTCTATGACTGGTTCCTATGACAACTGTCATCACGATGCCGGGTCATCCCACAGGGCACGGCCGGGGTCGGACGTCAAGACAACCCGGGAAAGGGATTCTTGCCCTCCGTGCTGTCGTAGGGAGGCAGGGGGCACGATCGCCCCATCCGTCCTGCTGCCGCCGACAGACCAGGGGGACGATCTCCCCCCCGTTTTTTTTAGTTTTTTTGCGACCCCGACGTCGCGAAAAAAAAGGGTTTTAACCCCCCCCCCCCCCCCCCCGGGGTCGGGGGGCCGACGCTGCGGGATGTCACGTAATACAGCGACACCCCGCCCATCGGCGAACTCGCTTTTGAGTTCGCGCGATCCTCAGGGGGTTTTTCCATCTCCAGGTGGTTTAACCCCCCAAACAACCCGGAGTATGATACGCAAGGTCGTTAAGGGGTAAAAAAGATGAAATGTTTTCCCACCATGCCATGTATATATTCGCGATGACGGTGAAAATTTTTGCTCCCATGGGGGCCCTTTTATTTGTAAGAGAAGGTGTGGTCAAAATGAAGAAATTTATGTTTAGTGGGTAATATAAAATTTCCACTAAATCCCTTTTTTAACTGACCTTCATAGCCAAAAAAGATTCAAGAAACCTTTTTTAAAGTTTCAGTTGCCATACAGGGGAATGTTGTATATAGGGAGTGTACTCTGCGTGCCCCATTTGTATTGGGTTCCATAAAAAATTGTCAAACATTTTAGTACATCCCCCAAAAAAAACCTGGGGCGACTTTTTAGATCGGGCTTTTACCCCGATTTTGGGGTTACTGCCCCCCGGCCCGAATCCCCTGTGGGCCCGCAGGGGATGGGTGTTGGGCGCAGCGTTCACTACTTTCACATGAAGGGGGGGCATGGGCGGGGGGTAGGCTTTTCCGGGGGCGGGAGCGGCGCGCTCGAAAACTCCGAGGCATTATAGGGCGATCGGAAAAGCGTGGGCAATGACGCTCGGCAGCTCCGACAGCAAGGGGTTTTAATTTTGGTCTAAATGCCCGGAAGGAAGAAGCAGGTTGGGAAACATGCGGGGGAAGCAATAAAATCGCAACAGAAATCTGGGCTCCCGCTCCGGCAGCAGGAGTATGTTTCCAAAAAAATCGCCTTTTTATAAAGGCGGAAAACGTGTCAGAAAAGAGCTGAACTAAAAAAAAAACAAAATTTTTAAAAAAAAAATCACTTTCCAAAACTCAGAACGGCGCAATACAAGAATTATGATAGTAAAATTGCCGGGAAATACATAATTCAAATTCTGAAACCCATTTTCATTGGTCGGCATAAACCGCCAAAACAAATAGGACGACAGAGACCCTTAAAACCCTTGGAGAATTATTGACCCAAACAAATAGGGAGGACAAGACCCATTTAGTTATGAGTTTAGACAAAAAACAGAATCCCCGGCGGATAATTCAAAAACAGTAAAAAAAAGAAAAAGCTGATTGGGAGCAGTGGGGCTTGGCTACCCACCAATCAAGCGCAGCTACTTCTCCCATAAAAGTCCATGGAGAAGGGCGCACTGAAAACTCGGCGCTCTGGGGCCCTGCGCATGAAATATTAAAAAAAAAATGATTTTTATTAAATGTAAAAAAAATTTTCAATAAAAAGCCCAACCCCTTTTTTACAAATAAAGCAGTTAAAATCCCGAACAACGCGTTTGTCCCCGAGACCGGCCTACATAGGAATTGCAATAGAGAGAATTCCCGGGAAATACAGTAATTCAAAATTGTTTAAGCTTTTCCTTTGGGTCGGCTAAACCACCAATCGAATAGGAGCGAAAATGTCCCATTTAACCTATGGAGGAGAATTGCCCAATGGGAAATATGAGCGACAATGTCCCATTATATCCTATGGAGAAAATTGCCCAATCTTTCAAAGGGGAACAGTTCAAAATACAAAAAAAATGCAAAAAACGGCTGATTGGTTAAAGCGGGGGGGGGCTGTCCAGCTTACCCAATCAGAGCGCGAGCTACTTTCTCATAGAGTTCTTTTGGGGGAAAAGAAATTCTGAGGCGCTTTGTTTGGCTAAGTTAAAAGAGGCCGTTATTTGGCCCAATGGGGGGGCGGGGCGACGCTCCATGGGTTTTCAAATGCAATCTGAAATAAAACGACATGGCCGAAATCAATTTATAAAAATAAGAATTTGTACCAAATGGTATATAAAACAAATTGAAAATTTGGGGGGTAACAAAAAAAAAATATTAAATCAAAAATCTTTTTATTTCTTTTTTTGTTGCCCCCCATACTATTGATTTTGGGTAACGAAGGAAAGTGATTTTGTTTTATTTTTTTTTATTTTTTGGTTTCACTCTTTTCTCGCTTTTCCCAGCCTGTCTTCATCGGAACTGTTTTTCGGGGGGTTTCCCGCACCCCGCCTAGTCCCCACTGCGCCCATGTCCCGCACTGTGCCCACACAACGGGCGGGGCGCGGGGGATTTTCCCCCCCGGATGTATCCCGCACACCCCCGCGCCGAATATAGGCGCAGCGCCGCCCCTGCGCCTAAGTCCCCATGCCCCAAAAACACTGGGGGCGGGCGGACTTTTACATGTATGTATGAGGCCCCCCGGCCCCCGACATAAATCAGGCGCAATTCCCCCGGAAAACTGGCGGAAAGGTGCGCCCCGACCCGGCGGGATTCATACATGTCACCCCTGGAATCTTTTTAATTAAAGGTTGCAAGAAATTGTCTAACAATGCTAACAAGTTTTCATAAAGTGACTCTATTCCTGCAACAATAGGGCGAAAAGATGGGGGAAAGCCCCCTTTGTGTTATTTTGGGAATGAATGAAAGATGGGTGTAAGGGATTTGTTGGTAAAACATCTTTTTGACTTCTAGAATGTAACCCAAAGATATTCCCTTTTTAAATTTAAAAAGTGTTAGATTTTTTTTTGAATGTTTGGTTTTAATTTTTAGGCAAAATAGAATGTGTTTCTGAATCAGACAGCATTTATATTCCCTTGATATTTATTTTTTTATCCAGCCCACTTTTCCTCCTCCTTTATCAGCCGCCCTATGATTATGTCTGGCATATTTTTCAAATCGAACAATGCCTGTTTTAAATTTTTACTTAAGTTATTATTAGTAAATTTTATTTTGTCATGTAATGCTATCAAGTCAGCTTCCACTCTTTCTTGAAATAAATCTTGTATGGGATAGCAGGAAGAATTTTTTAAAAATAACTTTTTTGGAGGTTTGTTAGAAGTCTCTTTGGGGCATTCTAGTTGTAAATAATTTAAATGATCAATGTCTACTAAGTCTCGGAACATACATTTATGTGTATACGTACCATGATTTAACATATCTACACCCCCATGTGATGTAACACTTTCATTATATATCATTTCTTCTGCAACAGATAAATCAGTTTGAGCAGTATGACAATGATTATCCGTTGAGAATGTTCACCAGTGTCATATTCTCATCCCTCGTTCATTCGGACCAAAAGATCATGGGGGGATTTTTGGGGTTCCTGTACCCAGGGAAGGCTTGCCCCGGGTTTATGTCTGTGAAAATTTTATTGACATAAAAGCATTGTTTTATATAGTTCAAAATGAAAAGTGGGAAAAAAAATTAAACCTTTTGAAAGAACCTTATGTTGGTCTTCAGATAGGATTTTTGCTGATAGATTGTAAATTTGTATATTTTGAGAGGTGATAAGATTTAATTCCTGCCTCTCCGCAGATAGCTTTTTTTGGTCCAATTTTTGAGAACCTTTGTCTTGCGGCCGCCTCTTCGTTTTTGGTTTGCGTTTTTTTTTTGTTAACTGTGTAGTGTAGTGAAAAAGTGACTATTTGTGTCATCATTTCCATTTCTTGTATATTAAGCTAATTATTTTTTTCCATTGTTGTACACAAGTTATAATCACACAGGCTTGCATCCCTTTATTCATTTCTTAAGTGTAGACTTACTTGCTTAATTTACACCCCAATGGGGCCTTTTCGTCTGGTTTCGGATGATCTTGTTTTCCTTATCTTAGACTCAGGAGTGGCACCTCCATGGGGACGGGAGGTCATATAAAAGACCTCGGTCTAAGTGGACCAAAAAACGTAGGGTTGTGTCTGCCAGGCTTCAGAAACCTGGTTCCCCCGCGTTAAGGACACTTGCGTGTTAGAAGTAAATTTTCCGGGGGTTCCCCGTTTTCCCATTAGTTCTCTGGCTGAATCATAAGAACAGGTGATATAAGCCTTAGGTGAAGTTTGTAAGTATTTAACCTTTGTAAATACATATTTAGCAAAACTGTCCCCAATGTCACACTATTTTCTGTAACCAGTTTATCATAATTGATTGATTGATTAAATAAATAAAATTGCGTTGTATCCTGACTGACCGGCCTTTTTTAAAGCTGTATCCAGAACCTGTATTGATAAAACTTGGCAAAACAAACTGCAGGTTCATTCTTTTTATTTCATTCACTGTCTTGATGTTCTGAAGCAGTATCTGATGACTCCACCTCTGTGGAACTGAAATTGACCCGACCATATTTATTGAGAAAATATTTTCTATTTTTTAGAATAGACTTTGGAAGAAAATTTCTAGAGCGCTCTGAGGCCCAATTACATACAGTTTCCATTTTATAATCTTGAAGCTTTCTCAGGAATTCTTTTTGTTTTGTATCTGCGATGCTTTTCTCCAATTTTTCCCGATTTTCTTTTTTCTTTTATCTGGTCTTTTAAAAACCCGCAACTCCCTGTAAAAAAGAGATGAAGTTTGCAAAGTTTTGATCTTTTCACGGGTTTCCATTAAGGATTTTTCTTCATATGACACAATAAGACGCATTAATTTAAGAGAATAGTCAGACAAGATGCGTTCCCAGCTATTTTAAAATTCCTCTGAAAAGCCAGTTGTTGGAAACTTCTTTATTCGAAGTCCTTTAGGGACCATTGTTTATCAATATAATTATTGAGGGGGCTTAAGTCCCACCAGGTTTTTGTTTCTTGGTATAGAAGTTTTTCCAGATGACTCGTGTGTATTTTTAGATCCACAGCATCTTGTACCTCTTTTGTCTCGTCATCCTGCGAGTAGAGCAATCTTCCACTTCTTTCACACGGGGACTGATAAAGTGACGCTGGTTTCTTGTGGAGTTTCCTGTGCCTCATTCATGTTGGGGATAATGTTCAGTGAATATAAGCTGCCAAATTAACACTTGTGTGTGCAATATAGAGGGGAGCACTACCCAAAGGACAGCTCCACCCATACGTTACTCCTGTACTAAGGACTCATCCCATCAATTCCTACTTCACATTAAAAAGGAACATTTTTTTGCAGCATTAACATCAAAAAGTTTTTTCTGCATTTTTTAAATTTTTTTTACACCATTCACACTTCACACTAAATAACCTGTTAGATTAATTCTACAGCTTATTACAATTCAGTGGTACCCAGAGGGGCCAAAAGGGCAGTACTCCTTCGGGACCTAATCAAAAAGGGGCCCCATATATGTAATTATGGGGGGGGACCCCCCTTTATTTGGGTGAATAAAGGGCCCGAAATGGGGATAGATGACTGATGGCAGCCCTGTGGATACCTAATATGTGTAGCTGGAGCACCTGCTGATTACAGAATTAAAGTTGTGCAGGGACCAGACCACCCTACAGTCCTATGTGAATAAGAAGATGATACCAAGGGCTCTGTGGAATAAATCATTTGCCACCTCCATCTACTTGGATGGATTTATAGAGCAATGGAAAGCCATCTGGAGTGAGTGTCCTATCAAACTTCTGCAAATATTAACCCCTTAACATTTGTTTTTCCCTTTGACGGAGCCATCACTTTATTTTTATTGTTCCAACTACATAGACACATGAGGGCTTTTGTTTTGCAGGACAACAATCTACTTTCCGATGGAGTCATTCACCGTCCCACAGAATTGGGAAAACACAAAAAAATTTTAAGTGGGGCAAAATGTGAAAAAAACCTACTTGCCCCATGTTTACGGGAGTTTTGTTTTTATGGCGTTCAATCTTCTGTATAGAGGATGTTCTCTGTATTCTACAGATTGATATGAATCCAGCAATACCAAACATGTAGGGTTTTCACAAACAGGTTGTAGTACGGCTGCTGTAAATGTGGCCTGGTCTCTTTGATGGTGACATTATACGTCTCCCCTTCTCCTTGTCTGTGTGCAAAAGAAGGGGCAGATATGTGGTAGATTCTGGTGCAAAAAGCAAGAAGCAGAGTATTAGAGGCAGGTACAGGGGCTCCCCAAATCAACTCCAATCATGGGCACAATTTGCCATTTTCCCTTCACAGTGTCATGTGACTTGTTAGTGTTACAAGGACTCAGGTGTAAATGGGGAGCAGGTGTTTAAATTTAGTGTTATCAATCTTACACTCTCTTATACTGGTCACTGGAGGCTCAACATGGCCCCTCATGGCGAATAACTGTCTGAGGATCCGAGAATTGTTGCTCTATATGAAGCTGGCCGAGGCTATAAGAAGATTGTAAACAGCCTGACATTGAGCTGCAGCACGATTTCCAAGACAATACAGCGGCTTAACAAGACAGATTCCACTCAGAACAGGCCTCAATAAGCTGAGTGCCCGTGCTCAGCATCATATCTGGAGAGTGTGCTGTCAGCATTGCTGCAGAGGTTACATGGTGAGGGGGTCAGCCTGTCAGAGCTTAGACCATATGCCACACACTGCATCAAACTGGTCTGCATGGCTGTCATCCCAGAAGGAAGCCTCTTCACAAAAAGGCCTGCAAATAATGAAGAAAAGAAGACTAAGAACATGGGTTACTGGAACCATGTCCTGTGCGCTGATGAAACCAAAATAAACTTATTTGGTGAAAATAGTGTCAAGCATGCGTGGTGGCAACCAGGAGAGGTACAAAGACAAGTGTGTCTGCCTACAGTCAAGTATGGTGGTGGGAGGGTCATGATTTGGGGCCTTGTGACTGCTGCTGACTGTGGGGAGCTACAATTCATTGAGGGAAACACGAATGCCAACATGTACTGTGACATACTGAACACCACTGTCTTGCTAAATAAAATTAGGGTAAAAGTGCTGGACTGGCCAAGCGTCTCCAGACCTAAAACCTACTGGGCATCTGTGGGTCATCCTCAAATGGAGGTGGAAGAATCTAGATTAATGCACAGGAAATCATGCACCCGTGCAGTGCCTACCTAACTCCCCAACTCTCCCCCCCACCATCCTACCATGCTAATATAGAGGGGAGCACAATCTAGAGGACAGCTCCACCCATACGTTACTCCTGTACTAAGGACTCATCCCATCAATACCTACTGCACAGGAGAGGGTGAAGACAAAAACGACAAGCACAATCCCAAGAGGGGCAGAATACTAGAGGAGACTGAGACGATGCACAGATTTAATATCTCCAATATAAATCAAATCCATTTGAAAAAAATGATCCAAAATAGCGGACGATCTTTCTGTCCCTCTCTGACCTGTTCAAACTTTTTCTAGGTTTTCCCAAGCCTATTCCTATATGGCGGCTTATTTCTATTTAAACCCGCCTTTTACTGTATTGTTGTATGAAGTCTGTGAAACACATAACCTCTGCCATGAAATGGGGTATTTTCTACCTTTTTCTATATAAACCTTGGAGTATTGCGCTATAGACCGTGAAGGAAATAACTATTTGATCCCTTGCTGATTGTGTAAGTTTGACCACTGATAAAGACATAAACAGAATTTTAAGGGTCGGTTAACATTGAGAGATAGAATATCCAAAATAAAATCCAGAAAATCACATTGTATAAATTATAGAAATGTATAACCAACAAAATGACGATTCATTGGGTACAGAGTCTACAAGAGTCTACAGAGTCTACAAGTGGCCAAATGTGAAAAAAACCAACTTGCCCCAAGATTACAGGAGTTTTGTTTTAATGGCGTTCAGTCTACTGTAAAGAGGATGTTCTCTGTATTCTACAGATTGATATGAATCCGGCAATACCAAACATGGAGGGTTTTCACAAGCAGGTTGTAATACGGCTGCTGTAAATGTGGCCTGGTCTCTTTGATGGTGACATTACACGTCTCCCCTTCTCCTTGTCTGTGTGCAAAAGGAGGGGGAGATAGATTGTAGATTCTGGTGCAAAAAGCAAGAAGCAGAGTATTAGAGGCAGGTACAGGGGCTCCCAGAATCAACTCCAATCATGGGCACAATTTGCCATTTTCCCTTCACAGTGTCATGTGACTTGTTAGTGTTACAAGGACTCAGGTGTGAATGGGGAGCAGGTGTTTAAATTTAGTGTTATCAATCTTACACTCTCTTATACTGGTCACTGGAGGCTCAACATGGAACCTCATGGCGAATAACTGTCTGAGGATCCGAGAATTGTTGCTCTACATAAAGTTGGCTGAGGCTATAAGAAGACATTGAGCTGCAGCGCGGGGGCCAAGACCATACAGCGGCTTAACAAGACAGATTTCACTCAGAACAGGCCTCAATAAGCTGAGTGCACGTGCTCAGCATCATATCCGGAGAGTGTGCTGTCAGCATTGCTGCAGAGGTTACATGGGTGAGGGGGTCAGCCTGTCAGTACTCAGACCATATGCCACACACTGCATCAAACTGGTCTGCATGGCTGTTGTCCCAGAAGGGAGCCTCTTCACAAAAAGGCCTGCAAATAATGAAGAAAAGAAGACTAAGAACATGGGTTACTGGAACCAGGTCCTGTGCGCTGATGAAACCAAAATAAATGTATTTGGTGAAAATAGTGTCAAGCATGCGTGGTGGCATCCAGGAGAGGTACAAAGACAAGTGTGTCTGCCTACAGTCAAGCATGGTGGTGGGAGGGTCATGGTTTGGGGCCTTGTGACTGCTGCTGACTGTGGGGAGCTACAATTCATTGAGGGAAACACGAATGCCAACATGTACTGTGACATACTGAAACAGAGCACGATCCTCTCCCATCTGGGCCGCAGGACAGTATCCAACATGACAACGACCCCAAACACATCCAAGAACACCACTGCCTTGCTAAATAAAATTAGGGTAAAAGTGCTGGACTGGCCAAGTGTCTCCAGACCTAAAACCTACTGGGCATCTGTGGGTCATCCTCAAATGGAAAATGGATGAACACAAGGGGCGACATGTATGATCGGGCTTTTCGCCTGTTTTTTGGCGTAACCTGCGCCTCCCGGCCCGAATCCCCCTGTCGGACGCAGGGATGCGATGTTAGGCGCAGCGTTCGCCACTTTCAGCTGCGCCCCGCATGAAGGGGCGGGCAATGGGCGCGGTGTGGGCAAGCTGTAGGCGTTCCGGGGCGAAAACTCCGAGGCATGTACGATCGCGAGTCGGCAAAGTGCAGTGCATTGCAGCGCTCGGCAGCTCCGACAGGCAGACCTGGTTTATTTTGGTCTCAATGCTCCGGCGGAGGCGAAGTGAAGCGAGAACGGAACATGCGAGGAAACATACAGAAGATCGCAAGAGAAATCTCGGCGCTCAGCTCTGTGCGACAGGAGTATGATTCCGAAAAATCGCTTTTATAAAGGCGGAAAACATTCTCAGAAAAGAGCTCAAACCTCAAAAATAAAAAATAATTTTAAAAAAATCACTTTCCAAAAATCTAGAACGGCGCAACATCAAGAATAAGGATATTTGAAATTGCCGGGAAATACAGTAATTCAAATTCTGAAAACTATTCTCATTGGTCGTCAGAAACCGGCCAATCAGAATAGGAGCGACAGTGAACCATTAAAACCTATGGAGAACTATTGACCAATCAGAATCAAAGGCGGGACAGTTCAAAATGTAGTAAAAATGCAGAAAAGAGCTGATTGGCTGAGCTAGCGGGGACTTGGCTATCTCGGCCAATCAGAGCGCGAGCTACTTCTCCCATTGTAGTCTATGGAGAGATCGGCGCAATGCAATCTCGGCTCTCAGCGCCGTGCGGCACAGAGTATGAATAAAAAAGTAATTTTTTTATGAGAAAGTAGCTCGCGCTCTGATTGGCTAAGCTGGACGGGCCCCCACCGCTTCAACCAATCAGCTCTTTTCTGCCTTTTTACTGTATTTTGAACTGTCCCGCCTTTGAATATGATTGGTCAATATTTCTCCATAGGTTATAATGGGTCCCTGTTGCTCCTATTCTGATTGGTCAATACTCCTCCATAGGTTAGAATGGGACATTGTCGCTCCTATTCTGATTGGCTGGTTTATGCCGACCAATCATAAAAGCTTAAGCAATTTGAATTACTGTATTTCCCGGCAATTCTCTATATTGCAATTCCTTATGTAGCGCCGGTCTCGGCGACAAACGCGTTGTTCGGGATTTAACTGATTTAAGGTTTCAGCGCTTTATCTGATGTTTTACACTTAATAAAAATTATTTTTTTATTCATACTCCATGCCGCACGGCGCTGAGCGCCGAGATTGCATTGCGCCGATCTCTCCATAGACTACAATGGGAGAAGTAGCTCGCACTCTGATTGGCCGAGATAGCCAAGCCCCCGCTAGTTCAACTAATCAGCTCTTTTCTGTATTTTTACTGTATTTTGAACTGTCCCGCCTTTGATTTTGATTGGTCAAAACTTCTCCATAGGATATAATGGGTCTCTGTCGCTCCTATTCTGATTGGTCAATTCTCTCCATAGCTTATAATGGGTCTTTGTCGCTCCTATTCTGATTGGTCAATTCTCCTCCATAGGATATAATGGTCTTTGTCGCTCCTATTTCTGATTGGCTGGTTTATGCCGACCAATCAAATAGCGTCCCAATTTTGAATTACTGTATTCCGGCAATTCTCTATATTCATTTCTTATGTACGCCCTGTCTCGGGACAAACGCGTTGTTCGGATAGAATTGATTTATGTTATAGAAGGTCTTTGCGCTCTTTTTTCGATAATATTTCCTTACAACTAATATAATATGTATTTTCGTTTCTATTCATACTCCATGCCGCCGGCGCAACGCCGAAATTGCAATTGCGCCATTGATCTCTCTTTAGATTTCTACATATGATCATAGTGCGATGCTCTGCGCTCTGATTGGCCGGGATAGCCAAGCCCCCTCTAGTTCAACCAATCAGCTCTTTTCTGCATTTTTACTGTATTTTGAACTGTCCGCCTTTGATTTTGATTGGTCCAAACTTCTCCATAGGTTATAATGGGTCTCTGTCGCTCCTATTCTGATTGGTCAATACTTCTCCATAGGATATAATGGGTCCCTGTCGCTCCTATTCTGATTGGCCGAGATAGCCAAGCCCCCGCTAGCTCAGCCAATCAGCTCTTTTCTGCATTTTTACTGTATTTTGAACTGTCCCGCCTTTGATTTTGATTGGTCCAAACTTCTCCATAGGTTATAATGGGTCCCTGTCGCTCCTATTCTGATAGGTCAATACTCCTCCATAGGATATAATGGGCCACTGTCGCTCCTATTCTGATTGGCTGAGATAGCCAAGCCCCCGCTACCTCAGATAATCAGCTCTTTTCTGTATTTTTACTGTATTTTGAACTGTCCCGCCTTTGATTTTGATTGGTCAAAACTTCTCCATAGGATATAATGGGTCTTTGTCGCTCCTATTCTGATTGGTCAATTCTCCTCCATAGCTTATAATGGGTCTTTGTCGCTCCTATTCTGATTGGTCAATTCTCTTCCATAGGATATAATGGGTCTTTGTCGCTCCTATTCTGATTGGCTGGTTTATGCCGACCAATCAGAATAGCGTAACAATTTTGAATTACTGTATTTCCCGGCAATTCTCTATATCCCATTTCCTTATGTAGCGCCTGTCTCGGCGACAAACGCGTTGTTCGGGATAGAATTGATTTATGTTTATAGAAGTTTTCAGCTCTTTTTCAGAGAATATTTTACAACTAATAAAAATGATTTTTTTATTCATACTCCATGCCGCACGGCGCTGAACGCCGAGATTGCAATGCGCCGATCTCTCCTTAGACTACAATGGGACAAGTAGCTTGCGCTCTGATTGGCCGGGATAGCCAAGCCCCCGCTAGTTCAACCATCAGCTCTTCTGCTTTTACTGTTTTTGAACTGTCCGCTTTGATTTGATTGCCAAACTCTCCATAGTCATAATGGGTCTCTGTCGCTCTTTCTGATTGGTAAACTTCTCTAGTATATGGTCCTGTCGTCTATTGATTGGCGAGATAGCCAAGCCCCGCTAGCTCAGCAATCAGCTCTTTTCTGCATTTTATGTATTTTGAACTGTCGCCTGATTTTGATTGGTCCAAACTTCTCCATAGTTATAATGGGTTCCTGCGCTCTATTCTGATGGTCATACTCTCATAGGATATAATGGGCCACTGTCGCTCCTATTCTGATTGGCTGAGATAGCCAAGCCCCCGCTACCTCAGATAATCAGCTCTTTTCTGTATTTTTACTGTATATTGAACTGTCCCGCCTTTGATTTTGATTGGTCAATAGTTCTCCATAGGATATAATGGTTCACTGTCGCTCCTATTCTGATTGGCTGGCTTCTGCCGACCAATGAGAAGAACTTTCACAATTTGAATTACTGTATTTCCCGGCAATTTCCAATATCCTAATTCAAGAATTAGGATATTGGAAAGTGATTTTTTTATTATTATTTTTTATTTTTGAGGTTTGAGCTCTTTTCTGATAATATTTTCCGCCTTTATAAAGGCGATTTTTTGATTCATACTCCGCACGGACATCTTTAATGATTTCTCGCTGTTTTCCAGCCTGTCTCGAATCGGAATACATGTTCGGCGCAGTCCCGCACTGCGCCCATGTCCCCGCACTGTGCCTCACACACTGGCGAGGCACGGAGGACTTTTCCCCGCATGTATGAACGCACCTCCTCGGGCAGCGAATCATAGGCGCAGCGCCGCACTGCGCCTAAGTCCCGCACTGCGCCTAACACACTGGCGAGGTGCGGCGGACTTTACATGGAATGTATGAGCGCGCCCCGGCGCCGACATAAATCAGGCGCAGATTTCGCCGGAAAACTGGCGGAAAGGTGCGCCCCGACGTGGCGAGATTCATACATGTGGCCCAAGGTCTCTAACATCCACCAGCTCCGTGATGTCATCATGGAGGAGGGAAGAGGATTCCAGTGGCTGCAACCTGTGAAGCTCTAGTGACCTCCAGGCCCAAGAGAGTTAAGGCAGTGCTGGAAAATAATGGCGGCCACACAAAATATTGACACTTTGGGCACAATTTGTCCATTGTCACTTAGCAGTGTACTAACTTTTGTTGTTACTTAGGGGTGTACTCACTTTTGTTGTCACTTAGGGGTGTACTCTCTTTTGTTGCCAGCGGTTTAGACATTGATAGCTGTGTACTTTACTTTTGTGAGATACTGTATATAACATGCCTGCCTGTGTGTGTGTTATATATATATATTTTAGATATATATATTAACATA
>JAODAL010020260.1:0-69923 GCA_025379985.1 Phyllomedusa bahiana | reverse complement strand
CAATTTTGTGGAAAACCTTGCATCCCTCTTCACCATTAAAAAAACCGGGGCCTAAACTTAAACATTCATTTCTCCCATTAAAAACGACACGGGTAGGGCTCCTCGGACCATTTTCCCAAGAGGGGGCAGCCCCCAAAGCCAGGCAGCGGGGTCTAATAGGTCCCCCGGAGTTTTCACAAGACCCTCCCCGGTCGCTCCCCCTTTTGGCTGACAGCTTGAGGTGGCACCCGGAGGCACGGGGAAAGGACCAAAAATTTTAAAAAGAAACCGTAGTCAAAGGTCACCAACAAGGGGGAAACCCGGGGGAATTCGGGTCGGGAAACGAAGCAAAAAGGGTCGGGGTCCCCGGGCCCAGACAGAACGGGATGAACGGGGGAAATGATGAAAAAATAAAATATTAACAGGGAAAAAATTTTTTTTGAACAGGGGGAAATTGTAAACCCAAGGAAAAAATATTTTTAACAGGGGGAAATTATTAAATTTGGGGGGAAAATTGATGAACGGGGAAAAAATTTTAAAATTTAAACCGAGAAAATTATTTAACAGGGGAAAATTTGGTTTAACAGGAAAAAAATATATAAAAAAGGGGGAAAATTATTAAAAGGGGGGGAAAAATTGGGGATGAACGGGTAACAGGGGGAGGCCCCCCCTTTTTTTCCCCCCCAAATTTCCCCAGGGGGGGGCCTTTTGGCGTTTTTTCCCAAACCATTAACAGGGGAAGGGCCTCCCCTTTTTTCCCCCACCTTTAAAAAGGGGAGGGCCCCCCTTTTTTCCCCAACCGTTAACAGGGCGGGGGCCCTCCCTTTTTTCTACTGTCAACGGGGGAAAGGGCCTCCCCTTTTTTCCCACCTTTTAACGGGGGAGGGCCCCCCCTTTTTTCATACAAAGTTTTTTTTGCAGTTTGGCCCCTTTTTGCTTCTATTTTTTCTCCCCCATTCCCATTTTTTTTGTACTGAATTAAACCTACAATGGCACAGAATGCAAAATAAGCCCCTAAAACCCTTTCCTAAAAGTTAAGGTCCCCCTTCCCGTTCAAGTTCCAATTTTGCATTTGAACAAATTTTGGTGTAACGCAAAAACGGGATTAAAACCCCCCAAACTTTTATACTTCCCTGATTTTTTGATTGCCCCACTGCTGTCCCCTCAACCGGTCTTGGTATGCAGGGGGGCTTACCGTTTCACCAAAAAAACCTCCCTGCCCACTCTCCACATCAATACGGGCAAAAAGGGGGGGGGAAAGTCTGCCCCACCTCTTCGTTCCCCAAGAAAGCGGGCGGGCCCTGTTCCCTCCTAAAATTTTTTTCCATCCTCGCTGAAAGGGTGGCGGGGGCCCAACCAAAAAGTAGTTCTCTGGCGAGGGAACTGGATGGGACAGTGGGGGGGGTCGGGGGAACAGTTGGGGGGCCCACTAAACCCTTTCCCCGGGGCCATGGAAACTAAGGGTTTGGTTTTCTGAGGGTTCCCACCGACCCCTTGGCTGGGTTTTGTCAATGTCCATCTGGGGAGGAATTTGGATGACCTATAAACCCCAATCAAAAAACCCAAAGGGGGTTGCGAACAACACCCCAGCCGCTAGATGACAGGGGCCCAGTTCGGCCTCACCGAGTAAACCCCCCCAATTTCGATTTCCCCTTGCTGTGTTTGCGCCCGGGCCTGCTCCAGGAATTTTTTGTCCCCACACCCACCCCCATGGAAGACCCGCCACCTCCTGTTTTTCCATACTTTTTTGTTCAAAAATGAAACAGACTCTTTTTTTAATGAAAAAAAAAATTGTATAGGGAAAATCACCTCTGTTTTTCCACCCCAAAAATGAACCCACTAACAAGTTTGGGGTTTAACCCTTAGTTTTAAATTTGGGGCGCCTAAAAAAGCCAGGAAAAATTGATTTTTTATGTGCCTTTTAAAAAAACACTGGTATTTTACTGAATTAAAAACCCACAAACGGGTTTAACCCTTTCCCAGTTTGAATTATGCTAGGGGAAAAAATTTCTTTTGGGGGGTCAAAACTGCAAAAAAATTATTAAAACCCTTGGGTTGAAAAATTTGCCAAAAAAAATTTGGGGCCCCAAAAATTTAAAAAAAACCACTTTGTACGTGTTAAAAGGGCATTTTTTTATACGGCCCCAAAAAAAACAGAAAACTCGAAATTTAAACCTTCAAGTATAAAATTATTCTACACCCAAAAATTTTCCCTTCTTAGGCGGTAAAAACAACGTTTCTTTTACTGAATACAACTTTCAGAAAAAACCTTTTTTAATCCCTTTGGGTGTATATGCAGCTGAATTGGACGCACACCCGGAAAAAATTTTAATTTCCCAAAACCCCACAAAAAACAGAAATTAAAAAAACGTAAAGAAGGGAACCCCCTGAGACAAGCTGTGACACCCCCCAAAAATCGCTGGGGAAAAAAGTTTGGGGTTTTTTAGTATGAGATGTCATGAAGGGGCAGCAGAGCTTCCCCACACAGAAAAAATTGAGATAAGGGGGAGCTTCCCGCCCACCGCCCGGACTTTTTATATTGGGGGGTGACGTCACAGGGAAACCCGCCTTCCCCTGATTGGCTTCATCTCTTCACATGTCATTTAGCCGCCTTTTTTCCTCCCAACTTCTTTTGGCCCCCCCTTTTAAAGGGCCAAAGTGCAAACGCACCATTTTAAACCCAAATTTAAAAAAACGCTTCGTTCCCGGCCCCAAATCCAAACCCCCAAAATTCGACTTCCCTTCAGAATCGAATTTTTAACCCGAAATTTTCCAAAAAAAATCCACTTTCGTTTTAAAAATAAAATTTCCCCCTCTCTAATCATAACAGTAACTAAGCCGCATTAAAACATTTTTAATGCGCCAAAAAAATTTTCCTGGGGTGCCTCCATAAAACATACATCTCTCCTTAATCGCTTTGATACCTCCCCTCATGCAATCTTTTCCCCTCCTCACAGTACCTTTTTTTTCCTTTCTCTCCCTTATCATTTTTGTTGAGCGATTACGTTTTGGGAAAACGACATCGGCGAAGGTCGGAAAAGCGACCCCTCAACAATAAGTTAGTCATTTTAGATTATGATCATGGGCCATTTAAATCCATGGAGAAAACAACACCTTCATTTTTTACACCCAAACAAGGGGTGGAGAAGCTGGGAATTAAAATTTCCCTTTAAATGGATAGTGCCCATCTTTGGCAAAACACTTAAAAGGGTTTTAAAAAGCCCCAAAAAAAAAAAATCCCCAGACCCTTCACTATCCCGTCTTTTACCACAGCCCAAACCCTTAAACCTGCATACCCACAAATTAAAAAGTGGGCCCGAAGGGGAGTATTTTGAACCATCATTTTACTTGAACGGGGGGCATTTGGGAAAAACCCCGTCCCCGGGAAAGAACATGAGCCCCAAAAACCCGCATGACCCCCCAACAAATTTTTAAAATGCCGGAAAAAAAGTCTTTCAAACCCCCATTTTTGGGTTTTAAATGGACATTGACTTTTACCTGTCCTGGGCCACAGCATGACCCCAAACCTGCCAAAGAACCCCCGATAAAAAAAGCCGGGGAAAAAAGGGGTCTTTCAACCCCCCAAATTTAGTTTTTAACCCGGGCATTTTACATCCCTTCCCCCGGGGCCCCAAAACATGGCCCCAAACCTGCATGACCCCCAGATTAAAAATGCCAAAAAAGGGTTTTTTCACACCTTTTTATTTTTCACGGGACATTGACTACCCTGCCGGGGCCCACACTGAGCCCCAAACCCTGCATGACCCCAGTTTAAAAAATGCCGGGAAAAAGGATCTTTCAACCACCATTTTATTTTCACGGGACAAACTGCCCCTGTCCGGGGTAGCGCTTCCCCCTAGATGCGGACCAATTGATTTTTCCCCTCATTGGAAATACTGGTGGTTAACGCTTCTGTTCCACCCAGGTGCCCTTTTCTTGGCATTCTTTTTCTCATTTTACTCAACGTGCTGGAGGAAATTGTCTCTGTTTTTTTTTTTCTCTGTCTGTGCTCCATACTCCATGTCCTCTAAATAACCTACATCTGGTCAAGTCTTCCTGTACCTCCTTTGTACAATTCAGTGGAATTTTTTTACCTGCTATTTTGTACATGCAAGTTTTTTAGTAGTTTAATTCTAGAAAACACATTTTTAAAATAGGATGGAATCCCACCATGTCTTTGTTTCTCTTTTTAATTGTATTAAAGGGTTTTGTCTCAATATAGGGATTTGATAGCTCTGTTAAAGATCTTGCAAAAACAAGTCATTTTTGCAATATGTGTCCATTAACAGTGTCCTACCTATTCCTGTTTCTGACAGCACCATCACCCTTGAGCCACTCTTGACAATTGTGAGGAATAAATGTCTGTTAGAAACAACTTCTTTTTATAATAGGACCTGTAGTATAGCTGCATGTCACAGCAAAATGCCCCCCCAAAAATTCAAAACAATGACCCATGAGCCACTTTTGACAATTTGAAGAACAAATGTCTGTTAGAAACAAAAATTTTTCATAATAGGACCTGTAGAATAGCTGCATTTCACAGCAAAATGCCCCCAAAAATTCAAAACATGACCCATGAGCCACTTTTGACAATTGTAAGAAAAAAATGTCTGTTAAAACAAAAAAAATTTATAATAGGACCTGTAGTATAGCTGCATGTCACAGCAAAATGCCCCAAAAATTAAAAGCATGCCCCTTTTGAGCCACTTTGGACAATTGTGAAGAACAAATGTCTGTTAGAAACAACATTTTTTTCTAATAGGACCTGTAGTATAGCTGCATTTAAAAGGGAACATGCCCCCAAAAATTCAAAGCATGACCCTTGAGCCACTTTGGACAATTGTGAAGAACAAATGTCTGTTAGAAACAACATTTTTTATAATAGGACTTGTAGTATTGCTGCATTTCAAAGCAGCATGCCCCAAAAAATTATAAAAATGACTTCTCAGCCACTGTTAAAAATTGTGAGGGAGAAATGTCACTTAGAAGCCACATTTCTGTTCCAAAGGACCACGATTATAGCTGTATCTCACAGCAAAATGACCCCAAAAAATTATAAATATGACTTCTCAGCCACTATTAAAAATTGTGAGGGAGAAATGCTACTTAAAAGCCACATTTCTGTTCCAAAAGGGACCATGATTATTCCCTGTATCTTCACAGCAACTTGACCCCAAAAAATTATAAATATAACTTTTTCCAGCCACTTTAAAAATTGCTATGGAGAAATGCCACTTAGAAGCCACATTTCTGTTCCAAAGGACCAAAATTTAAAATAGCTGTATCTCACAGCAACATGACCCCAAAAACCTTGACAATGCGAAAACTTCTAAAGATAAAGTGAGTAAATGGAATACGGTGTTGTCACGAAACCTTCTGTCTTTTAACAGTCTCCTCAGAGCAAAACCACAAAATGAACTGTTGGGAAAAGAGAAAAAAAATTGCAGAAAAGAAATGATCTTTTAAAAAAAAAATTTTTCAAGAGGACCATTTCTTTTGAAGAGGAATGTGAAGTAGACCGGCAACTAACGGTGACCTCGCAATTGGGGCCACAACATCATCAATATCCATGCCTGATTTATCTTGATGAAAGTCAAATGATCCAAAATTATCATGGGAAAGCCGATGCTTTTTGTCTGTAATGACTCCTCCAGCTGTGCTAAAGGGTCCGCTCAATATGACCCTGGCTGCTGGGCAGACAACACCTTTATGGCGTGGCGAGCGAGCTCGGGCCATTCTCCATTTTGGATACCCAAAGTCTATTGGGTCCGGAACACATACAAAAACATCGTGTTGAGACGCAGATAGTCCGTGCATCATGATCTTAAGCTGGTCTCTGTTTGTTGGATGTGTGCCCTGCATTGCATGCTTTTGGTGAGGTGGTAAATAAAGATTCCCAGAGGTCACCCATTAGGTTTCCCTGCCACCTTGCCTCCCTGCTCCGCTAGGGCTAACTTGGCACTCTACTGCTGTCACGTCGCTGATGTTGTTCCCCCCGTGACATTTGAAGAACGTGAAGCAGATGCAACAGATGTCTCCAGTTGATCAATCAGCAAGGTTTCCTTTCCTGCATTTTACCTCTCTATTTGGGGGGGTGGATGGAAATTGCTGAGTTTTGTTTTTGTACCGGGGAAATCCAGGAGGGTGGCCACCCAGTAACTGTTGTTCATTTTGATGGCCTTAATGCAGGATCATGTTGAGGAAATGGAGCATCCAACACTCATGTGAGAAGATGGAGCCTTGATTTCCCAAGCCTTGGGTCGGGGGGCACTAGCAAACTGATCTTCCTCATCTTCCTCCTCCGCCTCAAATTCGCGCCAACCTCTTTCCAAGGCAGGACGTGGGTAACGTCGGTGTCTAGAATACCTCCCCTTTCCTCCTCCACTTCCTCCGGCACAGCTTCAACACAGCCCAGACTTGCCTCAGATAAAGCACCCTGAGAGCTGATGCGCTGCCTTGCACTAGCCCTGGACCCCGAACCACTGCCTAATGAAACCGATAAAATTGAGAAACTGCGGGCCTTGTGGATTTGACGGAGAGAAAGGCTCCGTGTCCGCATCGTTCTGCCCTCCTCTCCGTCGCTGGCGGAACCTTTGTTTTCAGAGTGTCCAACGATCGTTCCAAACTAAAATCACCACAATGGTCATGCTGAAAAGGGGGCATCGCCGCACTGACCATTTTGGTGGCTTCTTCAAAACCTGGCAAGGATGGTGCAGAGCTCTTCACCTGCCTCCATTCTGGGTGGCTCAACACCCCGAGGTCCGAAACCGCTGCTTGTCAGGCCATGTGTCACTTCGTACTGCGTAATGGCATTGCGCTGCTTGCCACAATCGCTGGAGCATGTGGAGGGTGGAATTCCAGCGTGTTGCCACGTCAACAATGAGACAGTTTGACGGGGAGGCCGAGCTGACGCTGCAACGCAGCCAGGGGGGACGAAGCAGGGTGCGAACGGCAGAAGTGCGAACTTAGACTTCGAGCCTTCCTCACAGGCATTCCAGACCCGGGAGCTCTTTAAAAAATTTCTGGACGAAAAGGTTTCATGACATGTGCCAGGCAAGGGATGTGCTCCAGTCTACTGACTTAAGGGCGGCCAGCAATTTCGCCCCTTATCGCACACCACCTGGCCTGGCACAAGGTTCTTGTCACCCACCAGCGCTCGGTCTCGTTGCGGAGAGCCGTCCACACCCCTGACCTGTGTGTGGACGTCTCCCAAGACAGATTAATTCAACACGGCCGGGTTTTCCCTCTGGGCACGTGATGCCACCAGAGGACCTTGTGGAAAAACCCTGCACCATTTGAAGAGCGGCCCCCGAGCCTGAGAGCCACCGTCACCCCCAGAGACATCCACCCACTCACCCAGTGAGTTGTCACAGAGATAAGCGGCCTTGGCCATGCTTACTAGCCCCATGTGCCCGGTGGTCCGATGGACTTTTCCAGCCACAGATGCAGACAACGCGCTTGAAATTTTAGATGACACGTGGCTGGCCAGGGCAGGGACGCTTTTCTGGCAAAGAAATGCCTGCTTGGCATCTGGTATTGGGGGCAAGGCAAGGGGCCCTTTACGTGGCGGAACCCATCTGTGTCCACCAGACGAAAGGCAATATTTCCACGGCCCAAAGCCTCGCAATGCCGACATTCAGGCTTTTGGCTTTGGGATCGTTTGGGTTAAAGTGTTTTTTTTCTGCTCCCAAACCTGGTAGACAGAAGGCGGCTGCTAACTGGCCGCTGTAACGGCTTGCAGGTCGTCAACTGGCGGAAGGAGAAGGGGTAGGATGGGTCCTCTGGTGATGCTGGTGTACTCCGGGCGACGGTGGGGGCTGAAGCGGAGGCTGATCCCTGATCATGACTCTGAGAGACATGGGCAGCTGAGGAACGCTTGGTGGTGGCGGGGGGAGGAGAGGCGGAGACAGAGGGTGTGAAAAGTGGTTGGAGGCCCGGCGTCGGTCTGGCCTTTTTTGGCCAAGTGTTGTCTCCATTTCAACTCTGCAAATTCGCTGCATGTGACTAGACATGTTTTGGGGGTGGTTAACCACCTAAGGTTTCTTACCCCTACTTATGCGTTTACGGCAAAGGCGGCATATGACATTGCTGGGTGAATAAGAGGCTTGCTCAAATAAGTCCAGGCTTAGAGGTTCCTGGAACTTTTTGACAGCGATAAGCGAGGAGCGGGGTTTGCGCTGACCGTGGCTGGCGGGAAATTTTAACAGCGGACTTCTGCACCCGCCCTCTCCCTTTTGAGGCGGAACCCCTACTGACACTACCCCATCCGTCCCTTTCCTCCTCGTCCCATGATGAAGCCGCTCGCAAGCAAATTTCTGCTGAAAAGACCACGTTGGATCCGCAATGTCGTCATCATCATCATCAACACAGGTGACTTCGTCGTCCTGACATTCTGCATCCAGGAGCTGCGGGGTACAAGCAAGAGGACTGCAAGGCGTTGCCGACCGCCCTGGATTTTTTCCGATTGACCGCTTCCTTCTCCCCTCTGATGGGATCAGTAACTGGCGTCAGAGCAAGAAAACACATCTTTGGCCTCTTGATCTTTTGACATGCCTTCTGACCCCAACCCCCATTTTGGGCATCAAAGAGGTCTTCCCGAAAATGGATTATCCCCATGGGTTGGTACACAGTTGACATTTTGGGGTGCTTCATGTTGGACGAGATGCGATGATGCGATGACGACATTTGTGGCCGTGACTGGGAGACGAGGAGGGAAGACAGCTGGGTGAAGGTTGCATTAACCACTGAAGGACAGAATGGCGATGCTGTTCGTTACTGAGATTCACAGGGGCCCCGACCCACGATGACAAGGCCTGACGGTCCGCAACCGACGATCCCTGGCAATGCGTGTTGTCCCCAGCACTGGAAGGAGCAAACCTTTCTCTCGTACCTCACCTCCATGTCGTACCCCCCTCTTTGCTCGCTTACCACCTGCATTCGCTCCATGTTCAGAAATATAAAAATTTGAGAAGGTATGGAATAAATTTTGGAAAATCTCTTATTAAAAGACGGCAAATCACAGCTATTCTCAAATCCCTCAAATCAAAACAAAATTGCTGTATTCACATTTAACTGCAAAGTAGATCTTTCAACAAAGCTGGCCTGCGCCAAATGAAAAAACACGTATCTGAAATGGTATTCGGAAATACAAGTATTTTTGCACCTTTCAATTCACCTTGGGACTACAAAATTGCTGTATTCCCCATTAAATGCAAGGTGCCTCAATGAACAAAGCTGTATGCGCCAAAGGAAAAAACCCCGTATCTGAAATTTATTCGCATAATACAATGCATCTTTGGCCACCTTTCAATTCAAACCCGTGGGGGACTACAAATTGCTTATTCACATTTAAGTGCAAGGTGCCTCAATGAACAAAGCTGTATGCGCCAAAGTGAAAAAACACGTATCTGTAATGTATTCGATAAAAAAAGGTAATTTTTTGGCACCTATCAATTCACCTGTGGTGACTACAAAATTCTGTATTCACATTTAAGTGCAAGGTGCCTCAAGAACAAAACTGTATTGGCGCCAAAGTAAAAAAAAACACATATCTTAATGTATTCGGTAATACAAGGTATTTTTTTGGCACCTTTCAATTCACTTTGGGTGACTACAAAATTGCTGTATTTACATTTAAGTGCAAGGTCCTCAATGAACAAAGCTGTAGTGTGCCAAAGTGAAAAGAACACGTATCTGAAATTTATTCGGATAATACAAGGTAAATTTTTTGGCACCTTTCAATTCACCTGTGGTGACTACAAAATTGCTGTATTCCACATTTTAAATGCATGGTGCCTCAATGACCAAAGCTGTATGCGCCAAAGTGAAAAAACACGTATCTGTAATGTATTCGGATTAATAAAAGGGATTTTTGGCACCTATCAATTCACCTGTGCCGACAACAAAATTGCTGTATTCAAATTAACTGGAAAGTAGCTCTATCAACAAAGCTGGCCTGCGCCAAAGTGAAAAAAACACGTATCTGAAATGTATTTGGATAATAAAAAGTTATTTTTGGCACCTATTCAATTCACCTGTGGTGACTACAAAATTGCTGTATTCACATTAAGTGCAAGGTTTCCTCATGAACAAAGTTGTAGTGCGCCAAAGTAAAAAAACCCCGTATCTGTAATGTATTCGGATAATACAAGGTATTTTTGGCACCTTTCAATTCACCTGTGGTGACTACAAAATTGCTGTATTCACATTTAAGTGCAAGGTGCCTCAATAAACAAAGCTGTAATGCGCCAAAGTGAAAATACACGTATCTGAAATTTATTCGGAATTAAAAAAGGTATTTTGGCACCTATCAACCTGTGCGGACACAAAATTGCTGGGTTCTAATTTAACAGCAAGGTGGATATATCAACAAAGGTGGAATGGGGGAAAATTTAAAATGAACACCTTCTGAAATGTATACTGATATTTAAAGTGGAGTTTTGCACCTAACAAAGAGACCTGCAGTTGCTAGAAAAGATGTGTATCCTAATATAAGTTCAGGCTGCCCAATATCCAGGAAATATTTCAATAGAAAACTGTTAATAATAAAGCTATTGCAGTGCAATATCTACACTAAGTCTTGGTGAACTTTATCCAGTATTCTTTATAGAGCTTGTCTGTGTTTGCCCGCGCCCCCCCCCCGCGCCCACCCGTGACTTTACAGCGGTAGATGCTCCTTTAAAATTCTCTACTAACTAATATAAAATCTTCCAATCTCTAATCTAACTAAGTTTAAGGATCACAGCTAACAGTATAGAGCTTTCTCTGTGGAGGAATAGAATAATTTCGCTGAGCTGTTTGGACACAGGCAGAGCGCACGTCCTACTGCTATGAGACGCTGAGAGACACTGAGACTGAACAGGAAGGGCTGTTCTATGTAAAACGAGGTCATGTGATTTTTCCAGCCAATCGCAACCATACACATCCCAGTCATGACGTCGCACACACATCTCACCCTGCTCTATTCTGTAAGCTGATTTGCTGGCCGCCAAAATGACAGGAAGCGCCGAAAATGGCGCAATCTTAATAGATGATGCACAGATTTTAACCTAAATTATTGCATGACCTAAAAATTTCGATCAACATAAAAACTGTGCCGATTTCAACTTTGTCGATAATAATCGCTCAACACTACTTATCAGCTCTTCACATAACCGTCTTTAGGATTGCCTATAACCAACATTTACCGTTTTGCACTACTCCACCCCACAAACATGTCTGTCCCTCACCATCTGTCTCTTCCTTCCTTCCCTGTAGACTGCAAGCCCTCACGGGCAGGGCCCTCTCTCCCTTTTTACCAGTTGTTAGTTACTTACTGTCACATTGTAATTGTTTGACCAATGTTATTTATTTTCCCACCTTAAATTAGGCTAGGTTCACACTGCTTAAATGCAGGGCGTAATTACGCCCCGCAATTATGTCGTGTGGCCGGGGGCGGGGCGGAACGGGAGCGGGGGGCCGTCACCTCGCTGGCCCATAGACTCGCATTACCAGCGGCGCGTATACGCAGCTGGCACTTCACATGTCAATTATCACCCCCCTTCGGCGTATTCGCCGAGCAGGGAGAGGAGACGTAATCCATAGTTCTCTATGAGAACTGTGGATTACTGTAATGACTGGGACGGATTCAGGCCGTAATTTGCGCACTCCAGGGCGTAACTACGGACTGAAATACGTCCAATTTTAAGCCGTGTGAACATAGCCTTACAGCACTGTGGAACTAACGGTGTTCTAAAATAAATAATAATAATAATAATAATAATATTAACACAATACGCCTATTGAGGCGCATTACATAAACTACCAATGATATGCTATGTGCCGCGATTTGAGCAATGCGCCTTATGTTTACTATGCAGGGTATACCTGACGCCAGATTTTTGAGAAGATCGTACTTTCTGATTTAATGCACCTAAAAACTGCCACGGTGACGCCAATTTTCGGACATGCAAACTATTAAAATAGCGTGTCGAACACGAACATTTACTCGAACGAACAGTAAAATGTTCGGTTCAGCTTGCGTTCTTAAAAAACAGTTCACTCAACACTAGTGTAGAGCACCAAACTGGTTAAAGACATGTTATAGGTAAGGCAATTATCCCTGGGAAAATAGGGTATGTACATAAGCATTACTACTGGCTTGGCTTAAATCCCTAATTATTTTCAAAGGCTTTTTCATGGCTTGGTCTTGATTTGATGGAAAGTTGTCTGTGATACTTGTAGGTGGCATTAGAAAGCTTTCTTCTTTCTGGATGAGAACTTATTTGCATATTTTCCCGGGGAGCATTGCATGGTCTATAAGTCCTGCTATATTAGTTTGGTGCTCTCGAGAAGGCGAATCATTTCTTGCCTAGAGAAAGTAACATTTTTTGGAATCATAAATTATGGTTATAGGATATTTAGCAGAGGTGTAACTTAAAGCTTCTGGGTGTCTTACTTACCATGTACCCAGTTGCAGTATAATACATGTGACTTGTGGAGGACCTAGGGAGCATCACTGCCACCTCTGCACTTGATATATCTACAGCCTTGAATAATGTTCTGTTTAAATAAGTGCTTTAAAAATTGAAAAATTCTGACAGTAGCTTACATAGGAAAGTTATTATTTGTCATACCAGTTGCAGACTATGATATTTCTCTCTAAGCTTTCTGTCTGTTTGAAGATTACTTGCAGTCCATCTCATCTGAATGTTTTTCTAATTTACTGTAAGGTCCTTTGCAGTAGTTACACTACAATTCTTTTTTGGCAGGTGACAACATATGACATCATTTTGCCTCATTCTAATCACCATTAAATCCATCAACGGCAGCACCAGTCTGAGGCACAGTTATTTGACCCGACATAGAGGAAACCAGCAGTAAACCATTAATGGCAAGTGAAACATTTTTGGCAACATATTTATAAGGGAGATCAATTTTAATTTACTTCACCTCTCAAGTGTGCAATGCATAGGAAAGATTTATCACACCAGAGGTACAACCTTGGAGCCTGTAGGGTTCGCATTAACTACATTTTAAGATCACTGAATTGGAGTAATCTGCACACCAATTTGCTTTACGCTCCCAAAGGAAGGAAGTTGTTGATTTTGGCACTATTTACTTTTCCTGCAAACAAATGCAAAATTTTCCAGACCGGCTGGTTCATAAAATCACTTGAGAGTAGGGGGAAACAAAAAAATCTGCCCTAGGCAACATTAACATTTTGTTGTGTTTAAGGGAACACTTCAACACTACTCACAGCTGTTTTGGAATAATCCGCAGAGTCAAGAAAATTCACTAAGTGAACAGAGAACCCTGCCAGTCCTTTCAGCAAGGATTTCTGTAGAAAAACAATATCACAATGCTTACCCCAACACAATGAACAGATGTACATACATATTATAGAGATGCCGTTCAATTATTTATATGACTTGACTAATAACGAGGCCTTGTAACAGTAATTATTGTGTTTATGATACAAAAATAACTGGATACAATACAGTTGTAGTTAGGAACATGGAATGTTTAACACATTTATACACACTATATATTTGGATTAATAAAGGCAGTAGATGGTGAGACACATATTTAGATAAATAAGAAAAAAAATATCATCCATCATTTGAGATATCTTGTAAAGTCATGTGCTCTTGGCTCAACACTATATATATTCTCTCAGTGGATCCTTATGGATCCATGCAGTACTAACAGCTCAAACAAAGAGTGACATGGCACCATATAACAATGCTTTGTTATACAGAATAGTAAAAACATGCTTAATCCACCTCCCTATGAAATTGGAGGCAATAGAAGTACATTTCCCATGGAAAACTATGGACTTTGTATTACATCTAGATACAACTTTGAAGTTGCATGCAGA
The DNA here is from genome assembly GCA_025379985.1 of Phyllomedusa bahiana. Lineage (NCBI taxonomy): Eukaryota > Metazoa > Chordata > Amphibia > Anura > Hylidae > Phyllomedusa > Phyllomedusa bahiana. The sequence continues at coordinate 56,086 of JAODAL010020260.1, read as the reverse complement.
TTTAATACACTTCTGTGCATGAGGTCTAGGCCAAAGAGGTATAAACATTTTATCAAACTTTTTTTCAATGCCTATGCATATGGCTGCAATATAAATTCATAATGTATGGATAAATACAATAATTTGGCAGCCATAGATTGCATAAGGCCCGTACTTTACCTCAGTATACATTATGTATAATTATTCACAGATCATTCGCCATAAGCAGTAAATCTTCCTGTAAGTTATGAGGACAGCCTGCATGGACCAGACTTGTTTTACTAGCAAGTCTCACAGATACTCAATTGAGATCGGGGAAATTTGGATGCCAAGTAAATACATTGTGAGGCCAAACCATTACAGGATACTATTGTCATGTAGGGATGTAATTGGTCTGTATGTTTAAGTGGGTAGTTTGTGTCAAAATAGTATGCACATGAATACTGGGAACCAAGACTTTCCAGTAGAACATTGCCCAGAGCATAACATTGCTTCAGAAAAACTTCCTACGGTATATGCTGGTATCATCTCTTCTAGCTATACATACACCTGTGTATATACAGTAAAGTTCTGAACCTTTTAGACAGTGTGGGAAAAAGGCTGCAAAGTAAAAATGCTTTTGAAAATAGATGTGTTATTAGTTTATTTTTGTCCATTAGCAAAATGTAAAGTGAATGAACAAAAGAGAAATATAATTAGTACTTGCTGAGACCACCCTTTGTCTTCAAATCAGCATCAGTTCTTTTAGGTACTTGTACACAGTTTTTGAAGGAACTCGTCAGGGAGGTTGTTCCAAACATCTTGGAGAAGTAACTGCAAGTCTTCTGTAGATGTGGCTGCTCAGACCCTTTTATCTCTTTATGTGATCTCTTATAATGTTGAAATCAGGGCTCTGTGGGGGACACATCATCACCTCCAAGACTCCAGGCAAAGGATGGTCGCACCAAATATTGGTTTAATGCAGAATTCTCTTTTGTCCATTCACTTTGCATTTTGTTGATTTATAGAAATAAACTATTAACACTTCTATTTTTTGAAAGCATCCTTACTTTGAAGGCTTTTTATGCACCTGTTCTAAAAAGTTTGTAAAGTACATTTTAGACAAAACCAAGGAAAGCAAGAAGAAATACTTTCACATATTCCTGAGTATTCGGACTATGTGAAAGCCTGAAAAATGTAAGCTGAGTTAAATGTCTGTTCTCGATTTAATACATTTCAATAAAGAAGTGTTTTACGCATTTGGTGAGCTGGACATCATCTTCATTTTCTTAGGTTTATCAGTCTGGTTCAATACCTGCTTATGATCTAATGAAACAGGTAAGCAAACTTTCAAAGTTTGAACAATATAATAATTTAAGGTAAGCAGGTGTGTAGAAAAAGAATTCAAATTACATTGTCGCACTTCTACGAAACAAAAAATGTAAATATATGCCACTGTGTAAAAGTCTAATAAAAATGTAAAGAAAATCCAGCATCCTCACTGGGACATCAGTGCACCCAACCAACGTAAGTGTCTGTGATTTCTGAATATATGCTGCATATCAGGTGAGTGGATTAGGATACGTCCACATGGCAATTGTAAAATACCTGTCAGATTCTATAAGAGAATATGATGATATTTTACGAATTGGTTTTCGTTTTTTGGAACTTTTTTTTGGCGGTCGGATTTCGAATTTGTCCGGCCCATGTAACATCGAACATTACATAAACCCGGTGGAAGAATGTACACGTTCCAAGTTTTTTGCAAAGCCGTTGGCTTTTGAAATCTGGCCTCGGAAAATCTGGGCTGTGTAGACTATAGCTTGGATTTATTTAGGTCTATGGGGATGGTTTACCGTTGTGTTACTCACAGGTTTCAAAATCCGAAATCTGTGTGAAAATCCGACTGTAAATCAATGCCGTGTAGACGAGCCATTAGTGTTTTCTAAATATATATTTCTGAGCTTTTAGAAGTCTCATACATTTTTAAATGAATAACTATTAAAACATGTATTTCCTACTAAAATTAATTTCCTATATGTTTACATGTTATTGTCCATATTGTACAGTATAACTGTGCTTTGAATATTGCTGTTATACATACGTCTTACGTGTTTTTGGCATTTCACTAGCGCTAAACATTTCATTTGTGTGAATGTGTAAAATCACAGGAGAATACAAGTTGGGTTAGAGGGGAATATGTAACCTGAAACTACAGAGCTTTGCAGCAGAAATGTGAACTGCTCAGAATAGGTCCTGCCAGATGTCTCTGCTGGGAATATCTGACTGTTTTGGAAATGAATTTTTTATAGACGGAAATTAACAGCTGCCCAGCAAACATTAAAAAAAAGCCAGGTATTAGATATTTCTGGCAAAAGTCTCAGAATCTTAGGGAAAATAAAATAGGTCATTATACCAGTGAAATAGCCTGACAAATGAACTGCCTTACTGAGGCCAGAAAGTCCTATGGAATTCATGATGCAATGTATTTTCTCTAGTTAAACCTTGAAGGTTGACTTCACACCTTCACAATAATTAATCAATGACACATACAATGCACATAGTAAGGTACTTACCATGCATGTCAGGCAATAAAATATACATTTCACCACCTTTACATTTCAATTCTATTTTCTATGTATAATTACATCCTTTACATTAGCTTTTGGATAAAGGCAGGGATGGCATGAGAATGAAATAGGGAACAAATGGATGAAGCTGTAAGAAAATGTGAGGCCGTAAGAATGCCTTACAATATTGTAGCCTGATGATCTCCAAAACTCATTACATCTGTCATCATGTTCCAACTGCAAAATCAAGCTCTGTTAAAGATAGAAAATACCTTTGATCTGCACATATGGCTGGTAGCTCTGTAGTAAATAACCAGTGTTGTTAGGCATAGGAACCCAGAGGAACCCAGCTGCCTAGTGTCCCCAGTGCCCCGGGCTATCCATCACTACTTTCAGTTACATCCATAACCCAACCATAAAGCTGTTCCTAGCCTATTTCTCTATCTATGTTGCATCTCTATTTTTGGTTTTATTGCATTATACTTACTTTTTTAAAGTAAAATAAAGTTGTAATTTGTTGTCTTTAGATTCTCCAACTTCTGCGTATATGCAGTACCATGCAAGCTGCCCAATACCACTCTATCCCCATTCCAACAGGCAACTCTCTGACCTCTCTGTAATCCAAGCTAGAATCTAAAAAAGAAGCAATTTATAAATGTAAATCAAATAGGATTTGAGATGAGATTAATGTTCAGGAAAGTTGAGAGAAGGGGCTACAGACTGAGCTGTCAAAGAAGGAGTATAGAAAGGCACCCAGCAGCTTGCATTGCAATGAATATACATAGAAACTGCAGGATGAAAAAAGTTGATGAAAATCAGTAGCAAATTTTATTTGTTAACCAGCCCACAATGCAATATAAAATGGGTTCTAAAGTGTCCATAGCCTTTAACTCCAGGTGGAACTTGCCCTGATCTGTATTGGCCTCTGGTCCTGATTAGAGATGGGCGAATTGATTCTAACGAAGTGGAATTCGTTTAGAATTTCAGGAAAACTTCGGTTCGGAACGAAGTCGAAGTTTGGGGTACTTCACGTGAACGAAGCGTGTTTTTGATTGATAAAATGGCTGCGAGCACATGGCGTTACATGGGGCAAAGAACTCTGGGAGGAAGAAGGACATAGCCTACATGACATGTGCAGAGATGAAGCCAATCAGAGACCGGCGGGATTCTGTGACGTCACCGCACTATATAAGTCCGGGCGTGACGCTGGGAGCTCACACTCCTCTCACTGTACTGATCAGGGAAGGTGCTGCCGCGGCTGGTTATGATATCTATTACTAAAGAACTCATTTTTATATAGCGATTTTTGGGGGGTGTCACAGCTTGTCTCAGAGACTGCTTCTCTTATGTTCTAATTCTGATTTTGTGGGGTATTGGAACTGAAGTCCAGTGTGCGTCCAATGCAGCTGCATATACATTTTAATGCTATCTGCTCACACCACAGTGAATATCCAAGGGTTATCTAAGCCTGTCCTGTTGTATTCATTTAAAGAAACAGCGTTTTTACAATCCAAATACCACTTCATTTTTGGATGCTCATTTCTTTTGCGCAATTTACATCCAGGGGTTATTAAGCGTTGTTCTGCCGTTTTGGTTACTAAAAGAAACGTTCTTTTTCACCGCCAAAAAAAGACATTTTACCTGTATCATAATTCATAATCGAAGGTTAATTGCAAGTTTTTTTGTTGTTGTGTACCGTAAAATACACGCCATTTTAAAAAACCACCTAAAAAGGGGGGAAATTTTTTTTTGGTTGCTAAATTTTTTTTGCGAAATTTTTAACATCCGGGGGTTTTTTAAAAACTTTTTCAAACTTTTTGGGGTTTCCACAAAAAAAAAACGTTTCTTTTTTAAACCGGCCAAAAAAGACATTTTCCCGTGGGCAAAATTTCCCCAAACCCCAAAGGGTTAATTAATTACAATTTTTTCTGTTTTTTGTGAAATTTGTAAAATACACGCCTTTTAAAAAACAGGTTTACAAAGCTGGAAATTTTTTTGGTTTGCCCTTTTTCTTTTCCCAATTTTTACACCCCGGGGTTTAAATTTTAACTTTTTTTCTGCCTTTTGGTGGTCAAAAAAAAGGGAAACGTTTTTTTTTCCAAAAACCCCCCAAAAAAAGAATTTTACCTTAGAAATAATTCAAAAACCAAAGGGTTTAAAATTAAAATTACAATTTTTGGCCCTTTTTGTTGTTTTCCGTAAAAAAAAAACCGCCTTTTTAAACACACCACAAAGCGTTAATTTTTGGTTCTCAATTTTTTTTGGAAATTTTTACATCCAGGGGTTAATTTTAATCGTTGTTCTGCCATTTTTGGTCACTAAAAAAAAACTTTTTTTTAAACCAATTTTTTCTGTTGTTGTGTTTTTGTAAAAAAACACGCCTTTTTTAAACGGGGGGTACAAAGCTGAAAATTTTTGGTTCCCTAAAATTCTTTTTGCGCAATTTAAAATCCGGGGGGGTTAATTAAGCTTTGTTCTGCTTTTTTGTGATCACTAAAGAAACTTTTTTTTTTCCCCAAACCAAAAAAGACTTTTTAAAACCCTGTAGCAAAAATTCAAAAACCGAAGGGTTAATTAAAAAATTTTTTTCTGTTTTTGGGGTACCGTAAAATACACGCCATTTTAACACCCTAAAAAAAGGCGGTAATTTTTTTTTTGTTGCTCAATTCTTTTGCGCAATTTACACCCAGGGGTTATTAACGTTGTTCTGCCTTTTTTGGTTACAAAAAAAAACGTTCTTTTTTCACCCCGCCAAAAAAGACTTTTTACCTTTAGCAAAAATTCTTTAACCAAAGGGTTATTTAATTACAATTTTTTTCTGTTTTTTGTGTCCCCGAAAAAAACACGCCATTTTAACACCCCAAACAAAGCTGGAAAATTTTTGGGTTGCTAAATTTCCCTTTCCCGAAATTTTACACCCGGGGGGTTTTTAATTAAGCTTTTTTTCCCCGGGCCTTTGGGTTGGTCACTAAAAAAAATTTTTTTTTTTAAACCCCCAAAAAAAGAAAATTTTTAACCTGAACCCAAAATTCAAACCGAATTTTAAATTTAATTACAAGTTTTTTCTGTTGTTGGGGTACCGAAAAATTTACACGCCTTTTTAAACCCACGCTAAAAGCTGGTAATTTTTTGGCAGCATATTTTTTTTTTGGGCGCAATTTAAACCCCAAAGGGTTAAATTTTAAAGCGTTTTCTCTGTTTTTGGCCCCCTAAAAGAAACGTTTTTTTTTAAACGCCAAAAAAACTTTTTTCCTGAGCAAAATTCATAACCAAAGGGGTTTAATTAAAATTTTTTTCTGTTTTTGGGTGTACCGAAAAATAAAACGCCTTTTTAAAACACGTTTAAAAGCTGGTTTTTTTTTGGGGGCAGCGCATTTTTTTTTTGCGCAATTTAACCCAAAGGGGTTAACTAAGAAATTTTTCGGCCGTTGTACTTAGTAAAAGAAACGTTCTTTTTTCCCGGGCCAAAAAGCAATTTTTGGGGCCCCTTTTAAAGCATAATTCATATCCGAATTTAATTAACCTTTTGTGTTTTTATATTAAAGTAAAATACCCCAATTTTTTTTTTAAACGGCATAAAACAAAAAATTTTTCCGGGCCATTTTTTGGAGCGAAATTTTTAAATACCCCGGGGGTTTTACCCAAGCTTTTTTTACGGGTTTTTCATTTGGAGTAAAATACAGGGTGTTTTTTTCAAATGCAGATATCTTCATCAAACATGTCTTACATTTTAGAACAAACATTAGGGTCATACAGAGAGGGGGCAGGCATTTTTCACATTGATGGCAGGGGGAAACAAACATTCCGGGAAAAAGGGGCCCCCAAGGCCCCGCAAGCACATCAAGGGGACTTAGCAGCAGGGGCCCCTCGGTGGGGGGCCAAACTGTTTGCTGCCCTCAAAGGGGCGTGTGTAACCAGAAACCCCCAAGGGGTTTTTTTGATAGGGTTTGATAGGTAAATCCACTTCCCCCCAATACATCTGAAAACCCCCACCCAAAGATTTCCGGGGGATCGCAGAACAACCCTTGGGTTCCCCAAGGGCCCCGGGGAGCGGGTCATGGGCCCCCCCACCGGGCCTAAACCCTTTCCCTTTTGTCCCACCCCATTTCCCTCAGCCAGAGATCTACTATGTGTCTGGGCTCAGCGCCACTAAATTGCAAAGGGTGAAAAATTTGAGGAGGGGGAGTCAGCAGCTACTTGGCAGCGAAGAAAATGGGGCCCAAAATCCCCTGCTTTTTTGCAGTTTCGGGGGAAATTAGATTTTAAAAGTTGGGGAAAGGGGGGTCATAAATTTTTGGGGGGTTTTAGCCCCCTTTCATACCAAGAAATGGTTATGAGGGCAACAGTGACGGGTTTAAAAAAAAAAACGATATAAGTACCCCACCCCCAGGAGAAGAGGGCGTCAGCTTGCAGCAGGGCAGCGGCACGGGGCCCGCAAGTGGGGCGGTGGGGCCCTATCACAGGGAGCAGCAAAGAGGTCGGGAGCAAAGGGGCCCCGGGGTAGAAAAAAACCCCAAAACAGGTCCAAGAAAATAGCGGGAAAAGGGGGCCCGCGAGGGAGCCGGCGCAAAATATTTACTCAGTTCCCGGAAACTTGGCGGCAAAATCAGGAAAACTCGGCGGGGGGGGGACCGAAAATGGGTATAATGTAAATCTGGGCAAAAGTGAATGTGGCCAGGGGGCAAAAGTTGGCAAACCCCGGCCCGCCCCAAAAAACATTCAGGGGTCACCATCCCCGGGGGCCTGGGAGAAAAAACGTGGGTCCCATGTGGTTTGGGCCCATCCTGCCACCGGGAAACAACAGCAGCAGCAGCGCGCCCCCTGGACGCAATTTTCAATAGCACCATTTTAAGGGTCCACTTTCCTTTTCAGAATTTGGGGATTTTCTCTTTGACATTAAACCTTTCCCCTTCCAGATGCTCCCCGCCCCCTCGCTACTCATGGGGGGCGCCAGCAGGTTTTTCAGCGAGGCGATTGCAAATAACAACAGTAAACTTTCCAAAACCCTCCTAAGGGGCAAAAACTTTACCGTGGCTTTCCCGTTCAAGTTGGTTTTGGGACTGCAGTCCTCCCCCTTTTCCCAAAAGGGGGCTCTGCACCATTTCAGAGAACCAATGGCTTTGCCGAACCCAAAATTGGGGAGTTCCAAGGGGGCCCAAAAATTTTTTTTCCCCAAAAAGGCCTACCAGCACTTTATAAAAATGTAAAACAGAAGTGGGCCAGTCCTTGAGCCTGTATCAGTTTTTTTCCAAGGGTTCCGGCAGCCCCCGGAAAGTCTTGGGGCAGTAACTACGGTCGGGGCCGTACATGTCCTTTAAAACCCCACGGGGTGAAGTGCTTCCAGCCCAGGAAACCCCCAACTTGGACGGGAACGCGCCCTTTCTCCTCCCTGTCATCATACCACATGTGTAGGGCACAGGGTGTCACGCATTTTCTACACCTGGCTTCCTCGGCGAACGAAGCAAAAGGGGGAAATGCTCCCCGTCATGCAGCAAAAAATCGATGTTGCCCTTTTTCCGCCCCAAACTGAAATCGGAACCATGGTGACGGAAAATGGGAGTAACAGGGTGCCCTCGCTGCCCCGAGGAGGGAGGGGTCCGCGCCCTGCATGTCAATTGTTCAATCGGGTTGTGAAAAGGTTCTGAAGTCTTCCACCGTTTTCAAAAGATTCTAAAAAGGGGAGGAAACTGTGATGCCTTTCCTTCCTACAAAACCAGGAACCCCTCCTCGAGTTGCGCGGCAGAACGCCTCCCCCAACCACTTGTTGCTATGTTTCCACCCGTTGGAATTCCAGCTGCCGTTGGACCGACTGTATGAACGGAGAAAGGCCCCTTTAAAACGTTTTTTTGATGATCCAGGCAGACAAAAGTACTACCCTGTTAACTTTGATGTCAGCCAGTGGCAGCTCATCGTGACACCTGTCGCTTGTTGAACCCTTCGGGGAGGAGACGTTATTTGTCAGCCCCAGGACTAGGGTGAAAAACCCATTCCACTACTTCATGTCCTGGAAAACAAAAAGCTGTCGGGCGGGGACTGGAGACGTGGCGACCAATCTCCGGCCTATGAGCCCGGTGGGGCTAAATGGGGAAAAGGGAGGACATGGAGCAGAAGCTTTGTCTGTGAAATAGGATTTTCTCCCCAGGGAAAGAGAGGAGGAGCAGGAGCAGCTGGGGGAGGTAGATGGAGATGGGAAGACGAGGCAGATACCCGCAAGCACCGTGGCAGAAAACAGTAGATGGGGCGGGGACCCCCTCGGAATACTTGTGCAATGGCCTGCAATGTATTTGCCTGGTAGTGACAGCAAATAGTCCCACCCGGGAAAGAGGGTGACTTCTGGCTCTCCGCCCTATTGGCCCCCTCGCCCCCGCCCCAAATGGGACCCTTTTTTCCCCCACTGCTGGGGAGGACAAACTCAAATACTATGGGAAAAATTTTCCTTTAGTCTTTTGGCCCGCTCCTATGTGCGGCATCATCCCCCTCTGACGGTCTGCCGGGGGGTTCTTCACGCTCACGACTACTGCCACGGCTGCGGGGGAAAGGTGGGGGTGGGCATCCCACTCCTCGGGAAAAACCAAGTTGGATTACTGAGGGCATTCCTTCACCCCCCTGTGAGGAGGACAGTCGCCAGCGCACAGGCAGGCCTGGAGCAGCCCCTGAACCACAGGTGGTGGCCTATTGGGACCACCTTCCACCCCAGTTAGAAACCCCGTGGCTTGGGCAGCCAAACGGGGATGTGGGGGCCCCCCAAATTCTGAGTTTGCAGGGGGAAAGCTGTCCTCCCCGGCCGTGTGTGGCATCAGAGGGGGTGTTCAGTTACCCCCAAGTAGCCCCCTGCTTGTCCACCGGAAATGTGGAACACTCCCCTTTGTCAAGATAAATCGGGGCGGGATCGGCCAGGTTTCCACCCCCCCCAATCCCTTCGGGTAGACTACTTCCCTGACCCCTACCCAAACTGGGGAAAAATGAGTTGTGTACAAATCCCCCTGCCTCCCATATTTGATTGCCACCCCGCCGTCCCATTTTCTGCCCCCCGTTTCTCCCATCTGCCACCAAACACTTTACCGGGCTGTATTGCCCCCCCACCCCCACACTCTGTCTTGGCCACTTTATGCCCTATGTGCTCCCCCATCCCCTTTTTCCACTGTGTCATTGACCCCACTCTGGGGGCCTACTCCTGTTTTTCCCACCTCTAGAATGTCTTGTGTCATGCCTACCTCATGCCTGCTGTGGCTGCTCCCGTGCCCCCCACACTGTGTCATTGTCCATTTCTACTCTTGCTGCTGCTGCGTGCCCCTCCCCCTTCGTCATTGTCCCACTCTGTGGCCTATCTGTTTTGCCCCTCCAGAAGTCTTGTCCCACTGTCTGACCCATGCTGCTGCGTGGCTGCTGCCAGCCCTTTTCACTGTGTTCTTGTCCCACTCTGTGGCCTCTCTGTTTTGCCACCCCCAGAATGTATTGTGCCACGCCGGCCCTCAGCTGCTGCTGGGGCTGTTCCCGTGCCCTCCACATGTTCTTTGCCACCTCTGACCCTGCTGCTGTGTCGTGACCTCCCCCCTCTGGTCTTGTGCCACTCTGTGCCTACTACTTTTTTTTGCCACCTCCGGGGTTTCATTGTGCAATGCCAAACCCTCTGGGGCTGCTGGGCTGCTGCCGGCCCCCTCCCACTGTGTCATGTGCCCTCTCTGACCTCATGCTGCGGCCGGGGATTTTCCCTCTTGCATTGTGCCCTTGTGCCCTACCCCTTTTTTTTGCCCCCCCAAAATGTCTTTGTGCCATGCCTGACCTCAGCTGCTGCTGTGGCTGCTGCCGTCCCCCACACCTTATTGTCCCACGTCTGACCTCATGCTGCTGTGGGCTGCTGCCTTGCCTCCACACTGTGTCATTGTCCCACTCTCGCCCCCAATGCCTGCTTCCCGTGACCCCCATCCTGTTTTGTCCCACTCTGTGGCCTCCCTTTTTTTTTGCCACCTCCAAATGTCATTGTGCCCTGTTGACTTCATGCTGCTGCTGTGGCTGCTGCATGACCTCCACACTCTGTCTTTGTGCCCTTGTGGCCTACTATGTTTTCCCACCCCAGAATGTCTTGTGCCACGCCTGACCTCTGTGCGCTGGGGCTGTTCCCGTCCCTCCACCTGTTCTTGTGCCACTCCTGCCTCATGCTGCTGCTGCTGTACCTCCACTCTTGTCATTGGCCACTCTGGGGCCCTTATACTGTTTTGCCACCCCCAAAAAGTCTTTGTCCCACTGCCTAACCTCTACTGTGCTGTGGTGCTGCGTGCCCTCCACACTGTGTCATTGTGCCACTCTGGGGCCTACTCCTGTTTTTTCCCCACCCCCAGAATGTCATTGTGCACTGCCTGACCTCTTGTTTGTGCTGTGGCTGCTGCCGTGCCCTCCCACTCTGTCATTGTCCACTGTTGACCCATGTGTGCGTGGCTGCTCGTGCCCTCACACTGTGTCTTGTGCCACTCTCTGCCTCTGCTGCTGCTGCCGTGCCCTCCACTCTCTGTCATTGTCCCACTCTGGGGCCTACTACTTTTTTGCCCCCTCCAAAATGTCATTTGCCACTGTCTGACCTCATCGCTGCTGTGGTGCGCTGTGCCCTTACACTGTGTCATTGTGCCACTCTTGACCTCATGCTCTGTGCTGACCTCCACTTCTGTCATTGTGCCACTCTGTGGCTACTCCTGTTTTGCCACCTCCGGAAGTCTTTTGGGCCCACTCTCTGACCTCAGCTGCTGTGGCTACTGCCGTCCCTCCACACTCTGTCACGGTTGGCCACCTGAGCCCTCAGCTTGTTTTTTTCCAGCTGTCGCTGCCGATTTTATCAGCTAAATTCCCGCTTCAGTTTTGGTCAGTTTTGCCCTTTTAAAGTGCCCGGGAAATTTTTATGGGAAAGCGATTCTAAGGGGGGGGCGGCAGTCATCTGCAGTCTACTAAAACCAACATTTTTTAAAGAAAAACCAAGCTCCCTTTTCATATTTAAGCATGGCAAAACTTTCGCACGTGCGCTCTGTGCACCCGGGGAAATAGCTGTTTTTTAATGCAATTCATCCCAAAGCAATTCAGACCGAAAAGAATTTTGTTGGAAAATTCGGCGAAGTCACCGAAACGAATTTTTGAGAGATTCGGCCATCTCTAGTCCTGATATGATAACGAATTTTAGCTGCAACCGTATTCACAACGTTCAGCAAAGAGCAACCACATACGCAAACTGTTGGATGGATATCTGTATTTTGGGGTTTGTCACTTTTTACATGATTTTACTAATTCTTATTTTTTTGTATGTACAATAATAAAGAAGAGTTTTTGGAAATTTTACATTTTTTTTAAAGGATTTTTTTCTCACTCATTGATTCATCTTACCCCCAGTCCTTTTTTTCCTTTTTTTGGGATCATTTTTAATTGGGGGGGATTTTTATGGTTTTTTACAGGCGCAGTAGAAGTAGGGCTGTAGTTAGCAACCCGTGCTGGCAACCCAACAGTAGGATCAAACAGGTCTTAGCTATGGCAACCTGGGAACTGTCGCCATACAAGAGGGGATATTAGGAATAGGTGGACACTGTTTATGGATCATCTTTGCAAAATGACTTGTTTTTGCAAGAACATAAAAGAAATCCCTTTTAGCAAGCAACTCTTTTAACTTTAACTATGGCAGGGCACAGATGTTTATAGTTTAATTGTAAGATTTGTATGAAATTTCCTAATTAAGAGCCAATACCCCCTCTATACAGACCCTAAACCCTTTAATATGGGGGCGGGGGTACAAATTGTTGAGTGTGTTCTGGGCTAGTTATAGACTTTGAGCCTTCTCAGAAGTGACAAGAGGACTCAGATGTCATATCTTCCATCAGAACAATAGCAGTACATAAACATTTTTAGCGCTTTGATGGAAATTGTTTCCATCAAGTAAAGTTTGTTATCAAAGGTTGGGAAGTAATTTTAACCCCCTTTAAAGGACCCACTGTTTTGACCTTTTGAACAGCCCTATTTTTTTAAAATTTACATGTGTCACTTTTAAAGGAGAATAAATTTTTGAACTTTTTCCCATTATGTATTCGAGATTGTTTTTTTTGACACATTGTGTTTAAGTTAGTAAGAAAATTTTTTTTTCCCTCAACCCTTGTTTGTTTGTGAAAAAAAATCCAAATTTTATGAAAAATTTTGGAAAAATTTGGGGTTTTGAAAGTTGCAAAAAATTTTTGGTGCAAGACAGATAATTATTCACCACAAAATAGTTTAAACTAGCATCTACCTTTGTCCACTATAGGTTGGCATAAATTTTTTAAAAGTCTTTTTTTTTTTTTTTCGACTTGGGGGTTGAAATTTAGTAGTAAAATTTCTCACATTTTCAAGAAAATTTGAAAAATACATTTTTTTTTGGGCCCCTCCAGTTCTGATGTGGCTTTGGGGGCCTGCATGTTAGAAAACCCCATAAGTGATGCCACTGAGAAACTAGACCCCTTAACTATTTACAACATATTTAGGAAATTTGATAACCCTTTAATTCTTCACAAAATTAAAGCAAAAATGGGGGTGAAATTTTTAAAATTTTACTTTTTTTTGCGATTTTCAAAATTTATCCATTATTTATAATCGGTGGTGACTAGGTAAAAAGCAACTTTTTATCAATTCCCCCAGGTCTGCAATTTTTAGAGATATCCCATATGTGGGCCCCAGTGCATTATTGGCTACCCCTAACCCCAAAAAAGGGGAGCACCTACTATACTTGGGGTTCATTTTCAATACATTTTTTTTTAGGGTCCTTTCAGTTTGGGGAAAACCCCTAAGGTGCTAAAAATTAATTAACAGCCCTAAATATTGGAAAATACACCCCCAATGAATATATCCGGGGGGCATTGAGTATATGACCCCACAGGTTTATTTACAAATTTTTTTTAGCATAAAGGGTGTGAAAATTTAAAAAAAAATGTTTTTTTTTTAAATAATTTGCAATTTTAGCTTAAAATGTTTCATATATACAAGGAATCCTGAAAAAAGAAACCTAAAACTTGTTTTAAACAATTTCTTCCCGTTCGGCAATACCCCACATGTGGGTGTAAACTGCTGTTTGGGGGGCCCTGGCAGGGGGTATAGGGAGGGGCGCTATTTGGTTTTGGAACGCAGATTTTTGGTGGGGGCCTGCGCATTTGCAAAAACCCCCAAAGTTGGCAGAAAGGCGAACCTTCAGAATCGCCCCATTTGGATTCAACACCCCTCGGGGGGTCTCATCTGGGGTGTACTGTGCATTTTGGGTGCAAAAGGGGTTCCATAGTTTTTTTTTTTTGCATTGGGCAATGAAAATTGGGGGGAAAAACGCAGTCGGCATTGTTTTTTTTAGTTTAAAATTTTTCAGCATTCCCTTTCAGTGTAAATGATGTGATAATTTACTATGGGGGTCGGTACAATTACAGGATTAATTTTATAAGTTTTTTCTGTTTTATTCTTTTACACAGTGAAATCGCTATAAAAAATTGCGTTTTTTATGTTGTCCTATTTTGACAGCCCTAACTTTTTTATTTTTCGTTGTAGAGCTGTGTATGGGGGTTGTTTTTTTGGAGAGTTGAATTTTTTTTTTGGGACCATTTGGGGTGCATATGATCCTTTTTTTTAAGGTTTTTTTGAGTGTTTTACAAAAACAGCAATCATGGTAGTGTTTTTTTTTTTTTTTTTTATGCGGTCACTGTCGGTTTAAATGACATGGTAGTTTATCACAGGGCAATACATTTCACCGATACCAATTTTTTATTTTTTTTATGTTTTACTGCTTTTAACAAAAAAAAACACTTTGATTCAACCTGGAAAATACGTTTTTGCCTCGCCCTAGTTGAGAGCCAAACTTTTAAATTTTTCTGTGCTTGGAGTGTGTAGGGGCTTGTTTTTGCGAGATGGTTGACGTTTTATTATAAAACATTTTTTTTGGGGGGCAAGGCTTTTTATCGCTTTTAAATAAATTTTTTTGTGGGCAGGGGGAAGAAAATACTGCAATCCCAGTAGTGTTTTTTATTTTTATTTTTAAAGGGTCACCTTGCGTATCTGTGAAAGTTAGCTTTACCTTTTTGGGGCGCTACGATTATGGGATACCCCCATTTATATAGTTTTTTTTTTGTTGAAGCACTTTAAAAAAAAAAAAAAAAAAGTGTTTTTAGTGTGTAAAACAAATTTTTGATCGCTACTTCGGGACTATACTTTTTTTTTTTTTTCCCTATACAGAGCTGTATAAGGACATTTTTTTTCGGGATGAAATGACGTTTTAATTGGTACAACTTTGGGGCCCTTTTCCAGGAGTTTTTGATCGCTTTTTTTTTCCATTTTATTTCTGCGGGATGAACAATAATCTTATTTGTGATGGTTTTTTTTTATTTTTTTTACGGCGTCACCGTACGGTTAATTTAAAATGACGATTTAAAAGGGGAGGTCGTTTCCACGCGGCGATACCAAATAGGGGTACTTTTTTTTATTTTTGATCTTTTTGGGGGGATTGGGGTTTGTAAAGGGGAAAAGGGCGGTGTACGTATTTTTATTTTATTTTTTGTGTTTGTGTTTTTCTTGTTTTTCACTTTTTTTTACTTTTTTTCATTTTTCACATTTTTTATTTTACTTTTCCCCCTGGGGATTTTTAATGGGATCTTTAGATCTCCAAATGGGAAACGTGCATAGCTTTTTGCTATGATGGTTCTATGACAACTGTCAGTCACGTGGGGGGGCCATCCCCACGGGCCGGCCGGCTCTGACGTCACAGACAACCGGAAGGCATTCTCTGCCTTCCGGCTGTCGTTAGGGCAGGGCTGCAGGATCGCCCGATCCCTGCGTGCGCGCGACAGAGCGCAGGAGGAGCGATCTCCTCCTGCTCTCTCTTAGTTATTGCGACCCGACTTTGCGATAATTAAGGGGTTAACCGGGCCCCCCCCCCTGGAGCATCCGGGGTCGGGGCCCGTGCGGGTGTCAGCTGTAATATACAGCGACACCCCCCGCCGTCGGGGGAATCTGCTTTAGAGTTTGTGCGATCCTCAGGAGTATCCATACGTCCATGGTGAACCCCCAAACGAATGGGTATGGTCGTCTAAGGTGTTAGGGGTTAAAAGAAAAAATATCCATTTAATTTTTTCTGTAAAAAAAGTTCTGCATTCTTAAATAGGAGATGCCATCAAAGTGTGATAGGTGGGGGTCCCACCTCTGGGACCTGCACCTCACTCGGGAAAAGGGTCCCAAAAGTCTCTGTTCAGAACAGAGAGACAATTTCCACTTGCACACAACTTTACATTCCGTTTTATGGTGTTCCTGGATACAGCCAAACACATCACGGATGCACTTGTAAGGTGGGTCCCGCACCTATCACACTTTGATGGCATAGCGTATCGATAGGCCATCAAAGTAAGGGATAGGAACACTATTTGTATGCAATGACCATTATATTGATCAAACTGTAAATGGCTAGTATTTTCCTGCATTACCATTAAGACTGGGTATACTTATATCTAGCTCTTGTTTGCCTGGAATACTTGCAATACTTCTCTTTCTAGCTCATTGTGATATCCGGTGGAAACACTGATAATGCCAGATACAAAACTGTATCCATATTCAGCTATTTAATCATTTGCATTGAATTTGTGGGTTTCCAGTGGAGAAAGTCTGGCCTTAAATAAACACTGTCCGATTTTAAAAATGTAACCCAAAAGAATATTTAATTCTGTTTGCTTTTTTAAACACCAAGTCTAATTTTCTCTGACAATATCAAAGGTGTCTTCTAATATACATTAAATGAGTCTTACTTCCAGGAACAACTGAACTGGGGGTCAAATTCACACAATCATGTAGCTACAGAGTGGATGTAGTGTAAACCTAATGCAACGTAACAATATCAACATCACTTCTTCTGAAATTTGTAGTGAGATAACTTGCATGGAGATTTCTAGACCAGCTGTTTCATAGCACATCTGTTTTGTTAAACAGAGAGCCAATTGTTCAGACTTGTCTCAGTGTAATATGAACATTATTGATCTACATAATAAAAATCCTCTGTAGAATATATACATCTAAAAATGTACAAAGTATTCAAATATTCTCATTGATATACAAAAAATGAGACACTTAGTAGAGCATTTATATGTTCTTCATTCCTGATGCAAGAAGACCAAAGAGGGACA
Source organism: Phyllomedusa bahiana (assembly GCA_025379985.1). Classification (NCBI taxonomy): domain Eukaryota; kingdom Metazoa; phylum Chordata; class Amphibia; order Anura; family Hylidae; genus Phyllomedusa; species Phyllomedusa bahiana. The sequence goes on along the minus strand of JAODAL010020260.1, from coordinate 39,411 downwards.
AGATTTATATTTGAAACTCTTTTTACAAAAACACATAGGTTTATATGAAAGAGAATGTAAGTGAATGGAGCACAAGACTGTATCAGGGCGAGAACCTGGAAGTGAAAATGAACTGGTCCGAGGACGCTCTGGAGCGGCAGTGGCAGGGGATAGGTAGGTAAGTGTAACTTTGTTTTTTTTTTACCCACTCTGGCCATTTCAGGTTAATTTTTGTCTGCTGAACAATCCCTCTAAAGTATACCTTGACATGTTACAGCCATAACAGCTGCTGTAGGGTCCACAGATTTAGGAGGCCCACTTAGATGTAAGAATATTGTACATTTTTTTAGGGAATAACATGATGATGGTTTCTTCTATCTAGCTCTACTTTATTTGGGTCCTCTGCTATACACCACCATCATTTCTACCAAATATTGCAACTTATAATGCTGTTTAGGTTCCTGCCATCTATTATTTGTTATCCACCCAATAAGTTCTAGTGATGACCGTGCTCTCTTGGGATTTTTTCAGAAGTTTACACTAAATGCTTAAATCCCATCAGTTACTAGAATGAAAAAGCAATATGTTTAGAATCCATGGCACACTTTAGGGTATGTTCACACGGGCAAATTTCGGAGGGCATTTTGCCTCATATTTGCGCTCTGATACGAGCGAGATGCGAGCCAAAATTACAGTAATCCATAGTTCTCATAGAGAACTATGGATAACGCCTCCTCTCCGTGCTCGTACAATATGATCGTATTGTATGTGCTGGGAGATAAGTGACATTTCAATTACTTGCGGCGAATACGTGCTGCGAGTAATGCATGTCAAGGGGGTCTGCGGGGCTTCGGCCCCCCCCCCCCCCCGTGCCACGGGAGTACGCACTGATCAGTGCCACTACCAAATCACCCGGCGCAATTGCGGCCGTACTGTGCGCGCTGCAATTATGCCGTGTGAACATAGCATTAAGATAATGTTGTAAAATAGTTTTATGCAAGCAATTTCAATAGTATTTCACATAATTGTCAGTTCTCCATGTACACAAATATGCATATATAGAAGAAGAATATTCCCACAGTCCTACATTTCGGCTGAATAGGCCTTCATCCAAAGGGACCTAAAAGATGGAGGTAGGAAACTCTGTCTCTCCTGCCTCTGGTCACTCACTCGTACCAGACTGTGGCAATAATCTTCTTCTTCTACAACCTCAAGTCCAAAAAAGTTGGGACACTAAACAAATTGTAAATAAAAACTGAAAGCAATGATGTGGAGATGCCAACGTCTAATATTATATTCAGAATAGAACACAAATCACAGATCAAAAGTTTAAACTGAGAGAATGTATCATTTTAAGTGAAAAATATGTTGTTTAAAAATTTCATGCCGTCAACAAATCCCAAAAAAGTTGGGACCATGCCGTTTTTACCACTGTGTGGCATCCCCCTTCATCTTACAACAGTCAACAGACGTCTGGGGACAGAGGAGATCAGTTTCTCAAGTTTAGAAATAGGAATGCTCTCCCATTCATGTCTAATACAGACCTCTAACTGTTCAATCGTCTTGGGCCTTCTTTGTCGCACCTTCCTCTTTATGATGCACCAAATGTTCTCTATAGGTGAAAGATCTGGGCTGCAGGCTGGCCATTTTAGTACCCTGATCCTTCTCCTACGTAGCCATGATGTTGTGATTGCTGCAGAATTTGGTCTGGCATTATCTTGTTGAAAAATGCAGGGTCTTCCCTGAAAGAGATGACGTCTAGATGGGAGCATATGTTGTTCTAGAACCTGAACATATCTCTCTGCATTAATGGTGCCTTTCCAGACATGCGAACTGCCCAAGCAACAAGCACTCATGCAACCCCATACCATCAGTGATGCAGGGTTCTGAACGGAGCGTTGATAACAACTTGGGTTGTCCTTGTCCTCTCTGGTGCAGATGACATGGCGTCCCACTGTTCCATAAAGAACTTCAAATCATGACTCATCTGACCACAGAACAGTTTTCCAATTTGCCACACTCCATTTTAAATGACCTCTGGCTCAGTGCAAATGGCTGAGCTTGTGGAGCTTGCTTAGAAATGGCTTCCTCTTTGCACTGTAGAGTTTCAGCTGGCAACGGCGGATGGCCCGGTGGATTGTGGTTACTGACAATGCTTTCTGGAAGTATTCCTGAGCCCATTCTGTTATTTCCTTGACAGTGGCATTCCTGTTTGAGGTGCAGTGACGTTTAAGGGCCCGGAGATCACGAGCATCCAGTAGAGTTTTATGGCCTAAAACAGCGATTGTTCCAGATTCTCTGAATCTTTTGATGATGTTATGTATGGTTGATGATGATAACTTTAAAGTCATTGCTATTTTACGCTGGGTAACACCATCCTGGGATTGCTGCACTATCTTTCTGCACAACAATGGTGGAATTGGTGATCCTCTTACCATCTTCGCTTCAGAGAGACACTGACACTATGAGTAGCTCTTTTTATACCCAATCATGTTGGCAATTCACCTAATTAGTGTTGATTGGTCTTCCAGCTGTTCGTTATAGGCTCACTGTCATTTTTACAGCCACTTATTGCTACTTGTTCCAACTTTTTTGGCATTTGTAGAAACTGTGAAATTTTGAATCAACATATTTTTCCTTAAAAATGTTTCATTTACTCAGATTAAACTTTTGATCTGTCATCTATGTTCTATTCTGAATAAAATATTAGATGTTGGCACCTCCACGTCATTGCATTCAGTTTTTATTCTTAATTTGTTTAGTGTCCCAACTTTTTTGGAATTGAGGTTGTACATATGTATATTCAAGTACATGGAAAGCTGATGATTTTATGAAACACTATTAGAATTATTGGAATAAAACAATTTTGCAACATCATCTTAAGGTGTGCCATGGATTTTATACATATTGGATTTTGAGCCCGACGGCCTTTCCACTAAGCACCTGTACTTCACCAATATAGCTAAACCATAGAAAGAAAAAACAGATGCACTTCAGCATCGTGTTTCCCCTCTTTTGCAAAATATCAACCACACACTAGAGGGATGTCTACAGTATGATATTCTTCCCAAGTCACCCAGATATGGCTCCTTTGCTTGTATCAGTGTTCGGGAGTATTTAAAATACATGTCAGGTATTTGTATTTTGTAATCAAAATACTTTTTTTATTCAGTGTTTTGTATTTCTAATTAAAATACTTTTAGGAAGTATTTTAAGTATTTTAATTACTTTCTAAATTCAAAACAAATGTTGTAATTTAAATAACCCGCCTCACCGCACTTAAAAAAAAACAACAGCGCGAGTCACGTCATCACTCTCGTTTCTCGTATCTCGTGCAAGGTGCGACAAGAGGAGGGAAAATTCCAGCGCGTTCCAGCAACACAAGTCCACCTTGTAGTGAAGCGTGATTTATTCTTAGTTTTTAATCATCCCGATCGCATAATCCATTCCGTAAAATTACCGTATATACTCGAGTATAAGCCGACCCGGATATAAGCCGAGGCCCCTAATTTTACCACAAAAAAAACTGGGAAAACGTATTGTCTCGAGTATAAGCCGAGGGGGGGAAATCCACCATTGCAGATAAAACGTCTGGTCATGTGCATTACAGCTTAGTAAATCCATGTGCCTCATAGTAATAGCAGTTAACCCCATCATGTCCCTCACATTAACCCCCTGTGTGCCTCAAATAAGAGTTACTGATATGTGAGAGACATGGAGGTAATAATTAGGTATCTTCATAATTAAGGCGCTTTATTAGTACCCCCATGTGTCTCACATATTAGTAACCTTTATATAGGGCACACAGGGGTTAATATGAGGGACATGATGGGGTTAACTGCTATTAATGTGAAGCACATGGACTTACTGAAACTAAATTAATGTCCCCAAATGCCTGACATTAATAGGCATAGTAACTAAAGGAAGGTACCTGTATGTTTCTCTTTACTGTAGCATCCTCTCCTCCATGTGACAGACATCTTCTATAGGAGTCGGACACAATGAATCCTGGCCACTGACATTATCTGCAGGGTAGATGCTAATCCTAGTGGGCTAAAGGACCTCTGATCCATTTTTTGTTTTTTATTAAATTTCTTGTTTACATTTTTCAAGTATTTTAGTATTTGGAAAATACTTTTGAAGTAGTATTTAGTATTTGTATTTAAAATACTTCGGGATGAAAGTATTTAGTATTTGTATTTAAAATACTTCAGTCATAAGTATTTTGTATTTAAAATACTTTCCCAAAGTATTTTCCCGAACACTGGCTTTTATGTGATGTAGGGTAAATCCTATCTAAACCCATGAATTGACTACGTACTGTAGGATTTTCTACATTTTTTGATTCACTCTAAGAGCGATCATTGGGAATCCACATATCCTTCTACTTCTCACTTATGCAATTTCAGATCTTTCCTCCTTGTAGGTACCAATTGACTAATAACAACATCTGCGAGATACATACTTTAGACAACAAATAAAAAAATATGAAGATGAACAGAATTTTATAAATGCTAAATCATTTATAATTCTACAACTCAGTGTGATTATAAATATGCCAACGAAAACCTCTCCTGATAACAAAGTCCCTTTGATTGGAGCTTTGGTCATTTATCAGTACATTGGATCATTTATTGATGTAAGTGCCCTTGTATTAAAGATCATTGTGTTTTTTTTGCCTCAGAATAATGAGGCAGTCAGAGATTTTTCTTTCAACATAAAATCCAACACACATATTCCTAAGGCGCACAAAAGCTACAGACTGGACTGCTTCCCACAGTACAAAAATATTACATTTTATATATGATTTCATTGTCTTGTGACCAAGATCAACAAAGTCAATTACTTGCAGCATAAGAATCTTTATAAGTGACTAGGTTAAAGCAAATAAACACTAGAATATATTCATACATTTCAGTTCCATTTCTTACCAAGTCTAAATGCTTAAAAATGATTCCTACCTAACCATAGAAAATGGTCCAACATCCCATTCATGTGTATTTCAGTATGTAATAAAGTATGCAATGTATCAAAAGTCCATTAGGTCCCAGGTACACAAGATTACAGAGATATGCAGTAGTGTCAAAACCATGGAAGTCTATGGGACCATACTGAGCCTCCAGTTTCATAAAAAAGCATATCAAAGTTTTTTTATTTTGGATTTATATGGATGCCATATTACAGAATAGGGAGCAATGTTTCTAGTGGAGAATATCCATGCTCTATGCGGTCATACTAAGGATCATATGAATGAACATAGAGGCTGACATGGCAGTTTTCAATAAAAATTGAAAATCTGCAAAAAAAAGTGAAATTTTGAAATGGGGACATTGCTCCTTGGTGGCCAGTCATCCCGGCGCCCAAAAAACATTCCTCATGATATCCCGGTTCTATGGATGGCCAGAGCTTGTTAAGGATGTCAAGGACTTCGTTGAGTCTTGTAACTCCTGTGCCCACAACAAGACGCCTTGTCACACGCCGGCAGGCCTACTACATCCACTACCCATCCCTACTCAGCCATGGACCCATATTGCGATGGACTTTGTAACCGATCTCCCTCCTTCGGCTGGCAACACCATTGTTTGGGTGATCACAGATCGGTTTTCCAAGATGGCGCATTTTGTCCCACTTCCTGGCCTGCCGTCTGCTCCTCGCTTGGCAGAACTGTTCTTTCGTCATGTCTTTCGTCTGCATGGACTCCCTCAGCAAATTGTTTCGGATCGAGGGGTCCAGTTTGTTTCCAAGTTTTGGCGGGCTCTGTGTTCCCAACTCCAAGTAAAGCTCGACTTCTCTTCTGCTTACCACCCTCAGATGAATGTCCAGGTGGAGAGTGTCAACCAGGTCTTGGGGTATTACCTACGCCACTTCGTCTCTGCACGCCAAGATGACTGGTCCAACTTGCTGCCATGGGCGGAATTCTCGTATAACTCCCTAGATTCAGAGTCCACAGGGGCCTCGCCCTTCTACATCGTATACGGTCTGCATCCGGCTACAACATATCTTTAATTCTTCAGGCAGTCTAGATCGTCATACAAAATTGTTACAATGTGAAGCGCGCTGGATATTGCGCACAAATGCATTAGGGCTTCAAGGTCTAAACGACCGTAATGACTTATCTTCGTTTTTATGAATGAAACTATGTGTTGTTATAATGTGTCTGTTTTAAATAAAGATTGACAGCTAGAGGGAGCATAAAGGCACGTGATGACGTGGCTCCCATCAGGCTTAGAGGAAGCGTGTGTCTACACGCGAAACAGCTGTTGCCGGTCTGTCAAGTTTGGCGTGGTCTTGTGTATCCCTTATGCCTCTTTTTTTATGGAGACAAGTTGCAGAATAAAGTAAGGTTTTTATTATATTACCTTTGGTGAGTGCCGTGAAGTTTTCTTCTCCACAAAAGTATTTTACAAGTGACTGTTTCTTTATATTCACTGAGCACCATCTCTATCTTGGTAAAATGTGCTGTACCGTATGAAAATTTGGAACAGTATATATCTATGCATTTTTTGGCTGTTTGAAATCAGAGTGGTGCCGAAGCAATTATTTCTTTATTACCGGGGTAAAGGAAGTTTAATTGGAGCACAGTTAAAACTGCACCAAAACTGCGCTGTTTGAAAGCTCCCTAAAAACTTCCATTCATCATAAAATAACAATGAGGCAATCATCTTGGAAATGAACAAATTGACAACTAGGTGTTACCAATCACCTCATCATTAGGGTGTATTTCTACACAGTTGGATGCTGTCATCATGAATTAGACAATGTCAGGCTGTGAGGTAAAGCCCATTTGGCAATATTTTAATATATTTTGGGTAGGAATGGCACACTGCTGCTTTGTAAAGAAAGATGCTCCAGCATTATTATTTCACTTAAATTATAAGAATTTACTGAATCAGACATGTCAGTAGAGGCCACCGGTCTTCTTTGAAAAACCTAAAAGAGTCAGCTACTAAAAGAATTCATAGAAACCTGAAGAACAAAATATTAGCAGAATGTTGAGAAAGATGTAACTACATATCGTAAAAGGTAACTAGTTAATCACATATTGCTATTGATGGGGAGGTTTCACTGCCGTTTCTGCTTTTCTAGAGTTATTATTTATTTACTAGATAAGTTACAGTTTATATGAATGCAGTTTATTGGGAAATAACTTGCTGCTGACAATCAATAGGGATCCTTGCAGAATATATGCACAGCAGCATGTGTCCTGTCCACGAAGCAAGCTATTAATGGTAATAGAATAATTTTCCAGTAGCTGCTTGGCTTCATGATTTGCAGTCTACATCCTATTTATTTGTATTTTTCTCTTCACTGCAGGGTTTTAAATTAATTTATAAGTACACTTGCTAAAAGGAAAGAAAATGAAATGACCTAATTATAGACTAAATAGGTGCCCTCTGGCCAGCATCCAATTATTTCAACCATCTGAGCCAGTATGTTTAATGAGGGGCTTAAGCTTTTCCAGGTCAAGTTCAGTGGGCAGCTTGCTACTGTAGGCAGGAATAGATTTATGATTGCCTACTCATCATCATAATACTCAGATCAGGCATTAAGAAGCTAAGAAGTATATACTATGCATAAATTTCTAAGTTTTAGTGAATTGTTAAGGGGGATACTCTAATGACAGGGGACCTTTAATGTGCTGCTTTTTTTTTGCTTATTAGATACAAAATATGGTGTTAATTAAAGATAATATATACGTTGCAAAAATCTCCATATTGACCTTTTGTCTGCTTTCAAAAAGCATACACATAATATTTAGGAGTGTATTTCTCATATCAAACAAATTATTTTAAAATACAAATTTATAAGATGAAAGTAACCTTGGAAACAAAAATGACTATATACAGATATCCACTTTACTAATCATAAACTATAAGTGATCCTAGTCTTAAAGTGGTTGTCTCATCATGCAGTTTCAGAGTCACAGACAGCTTCAGATTCACACTTCCTGGTCAGACTGTGGGTGGGTCTATACCAGTGATTGGCATATCAGTCCTGCTACTCCTACCTGTTACATTGAAATGACTGCTCTAAGGAGTGAAAATGTGCCCTTATCTTAAACAAACAGAGTTCTGTTTATAGACATTACACACAGCAGGAAGTGACATCACCATGGATGGACAGCAGCTTCCAGCTAATCAGATAAGAGAGAGGAGAGAGAGATGGAAGGGAACCAAGAGAAACTTGTGTGCACCCAGAAGAGAGAAACTATCTTTTATCTCCTCAACATAGCTACATAAAAACAACAATGTATTAGATAGTGGTCTTAATTTACCTTTTCCTACATGTTGAAAACTTATCATTGTAGTAAGAAAACCCCTTTTAGTAAGATTAATTGAAATGACTGGAGGTTCCCATATACTGTAAATGCTAAATAAATTGTAATTCAGCAAATAAGTCCACATACAATCACACCAGTTTATAATATCCCTTGATAATACAATCCCTAACTCTAAAGCATAAATCACCTAAAATAGTGATCAGCATACAGGACTGTGCAAAAGTTTAAGGCAAGTATAGAAAAAGTAAGTAAGAATGTTTTTGAAAATACAAGTGTTAACAGTTTATTTTTTATAAATTAACAAAATTCAAAGTAAATAAACAAAAAAGAAATAAAAATCAAATCAGTATTTGCTGTGATTGCCCTTTGCCTTCCAAAAAGAATCAGTTCTTCTAGGTACTTGTACACAGTTTGTGAAAGAATTTGGCAGGGAGATTGTTCCAAACATCTTAGAGAAGTAACCACAGATTTGCTGTGGATGTAGCTGCTCAAATCCTTCATGTAATCCCAGACCGACTGGATAATGATGAGATCAGAGTTATATGGTGGCCATATCATCACTTCCAAAGGCAAACGGTGATCACACCAAATAATGATTTAGATTTCCCTTTTCTTCATTTATTTTGCATTTTATTAATTGATTAATAAAATTTTTTAACTGTTCTAATTTTGAAAGCATTCTTACCTTGCAGAATTTTATCCTGCCTAAAGCTTTTGCACAGTACAGTATATTTAATGGAACAAACAGTTTAGCATGTGGTGAATTCCATCATGTTTTGTGTCTGGTTAATCAGGAAGGGTGGCCAGTGAGCAGAATAAGTTGATTATTTAAAGGGGTATTCCCATTTCATTGATTAGCTTAAAACATTTAGACAAAGGTAAATAGGAGCTTCTTTACATTTCTTACTGACAGGCTTTAACCTTTTAGAGCTCGATGGCCTTATGCACCAGAGTTTATAAACCTCCTGCACTCATGTTACTGCAACTTGACGGATCCATTTTGTATTCATCCATAATAAGCTGCCATTGCTTGCTATAAACCCATGAACCTCCATGTGCTTATGTTCCCCTGCATGATGTATTACGGAGGTATTCATAAAAAGCATTGCTTATGTGGGACAGTATGGTCCTACTACTGTTTGCAAGTAAGACTAGACAAGTTAAGACCATTGTCAATTCCCAGGCAAAGGTGTAAAGAAAGCAGTCTTTCCCAGATTCTTATTTTTTATAGGCTAAATAGGTATTTTAAGGGCATATTTATATGAGACAGTTTGCCCAAAAACTGCAGTCAAAGTTCATTTTATAAATGTTTTTTGGAGCTTAATGTATGAGAAGCCCCGTGGACTAAACACAGAGACATGTGGAGGTTGCATGCAGTCACGGTATGGCAGTATTATTTGGTCCTTAGGGAGTGGAATAATTGGAATTGATGGTCTTGGTATTGTGGGATTTTTTTTAGTAACAGGATGATGATAACACATTTGGCATATTTGCTCCATGTATAAGTGTGTTATCTGGTAACTGCATGACTATCAGTTATAAGGTTTACACTCATAAATGTGTGGTTTTGAAAAGGCAAATTTGTCAGTGCTGATTTGCATTATATATTGTACTGCTGAAATGAGATACAGTATATATGCGGCAAATTAGTGACAAGAACATACTTTTTTTTATCTAAAAAAGAATGCATGCTGCAGTTTAAAATGTGCCGTGACAAATGTTGTGTGAACCCAGCCCAATCGAGCAAAATGTAACACAAACGGCCTGTGCCCGGATGTTATAGGACCTTGGCAACGCCCCTGATACATAGTAAAACTACAATTGCGTTCTTTACAGTTTTAGAGTTTTCAGTTTAAAAGTTTTCTCCATCAAAATCAATGGGAAAATGCAGCAAAATGTTATAAAACTAATAGAACATGGAGTCATATTATAAAAAGCAGCATGTCCTGGAAACCATGTGGTTTAACAAAGCAATGTATGAATGGGATTTCATAACAACTCCGTTTAATACACTGTAACAACTACAATAACTTGAAAGTACACTTGGGATGAGTGATTTTTTAAAAACTTTATTCTCCTTTCCAAAATGTGAATCTAATTTGCTGCAACTCAAGATTCATGTATCAATTCTAACATCTGTGCAGTTTATTGGCCTGTAGAAGATGACCATAGCAATACAGTGGGCAGTAAATAGAACAATTACCACCTCCTTCAATGTTTCAGATGTGTGTTAAAATAAATAACATTTTATAGCTGAATTTATACCAAGCAAGATCTTTGCTGTTGCTTCTAATAAGCCAAGAATTGGTTCTTATAAGTCACTTACAGTATTTGCTTTGAAGTAATTAGTCACTGGGCATGTTTTCTGTTATAGCAATAACTGCAAATTAAGGGGTTTTCAGCTAAGTACCTATTAAAATACCCAGAGTTCCTTGTAAACGCAATAGTAGTATAGCAAAAGAGTTTCTCCAGAAGAGAAGGGGAAGCAATCATAATCTTACGTACAAATAACTTATTGACAAGGACAATTTTGCCATGGGTGAGTAGTGATGGTCACAAGTGCCTTAAAGGAAAATGGAAATTACATTATATACAACATATCCTTTCAAAGAGCACTTGTGATATCGCCTGACATGTCAGTTTTAGTAAATATTGTGTTTTCCATAAATAACAATTCTGAAGCGTCTTCTCTTATAACTCTGTGTTGTGCTGTTTCTCTGTTATTCCTTCTAGAAATATATTCCTGAATCTGTCAGATGGGTGTGACCATTCCAGTTTTCAAAGGGGTGTGTCCCTGCACACACTGACTGCCAGCACTGACTGGACAATGTCAGACTGTATAGGAGACCCTCCCAAGCTGGCAACAACCAGTTGACAGATTCAGTAATACATTTCTAAAAGGAATATCAGATGACCAGCACAGTTATAAAAGAAGATGGTCCAGAATTTTCATTTTACAGCCAACTCAAGTATTTACTAAAACTGACGTATTAGCAATGACCATAGGTCCTCTCTAAAGGGGTTGCGTGAGATTAGTAAAAATATCTACATATTGCATCTATTACTCAAAATTCTGAAGGTTGTGACAAGGTATTCAAAGTGTCCATCTCTGGAATTGAAAGCAGTTACCACTTGTGTCCTTCATGAATAGGAATCAAATTGTATGTACCCCGGAGAAAGGGTTTAGTGAAGATTTTAGTCTCCGGAATTCTGTTGAAGAGTCCAAAAATTAATGGTAAGGGATATCGGTTGTTAATCATGATTTTTTTCAAGCCCCTGCAATCGATACACTGATGTAAAGACACATATTTCTTCTCCACAAAAAATTATTCTGCACTGGCCAGAAAAGATGACTTGCGGGTAAAATCCTTTTCCAGGTTTTCTTTTACATAGCTTTTTGGGCAAAGACACAGGGCCACATGAATGAAAACTGTCTTTGTCTAAGACTTTCCTTGTTGCTCATAGCAATCAATCAGAGTTCCCCTTTCATTTCATATAGTGCTCTGAAAAAATTATAGAGGCGCTCTGATTGGTTGCTATGAGCAACAAGAAAAGTCTTAGACCAAGACAGTTTTCATACATGTCCCCAACAATGTACAGTGTACTGCAAGTGGGTGTAGTAATCAACTGGAGCTTGATGAGGCAGGCATAAGTCTTATGAGGTGATAGAGTCTCTGCTTGCTCCTTACAGAAGATATCCGCAAAATCTTTATAGAGTGCAGGAAGCCTTGGAAAGTTAAGGGCTTGCTAGAAGATGGTTATGTCATGGGAGCTGGGATCAGTACTGACAAGCAGGAGGTATGACATTGTTCAATTCAAAGAGTAACCTTACCACCATTCCAAATTAAGCACTGGAGCATGTAAATGCAAGCACAATAGACTCAGGTGAACAAATTATTATTATTATTATTATTTATTTTATAGCGCCATTAATTCCATGGCGCTGTACATTCAGGGGGTTACATACATAACATAAGTCAAACATATACAATAGTGACAATCTCTGACTTACAACAGGTACAGAGGGCTAGAGGGCCCTGCCCGCGAAGGCTTACACTCGACAAGGAAGGGGGAAAGAGACAGAAGGTAGGGGCAGACATGTTTGTGGGGTGAAGTGACAGTGGTGTTATTCTAGGTCATAGGCAATCCTGAAGAGGTGGGTTTTCAGGTTGCTTTTGAAGCTGGTGAAAGTTGGGGAGAGTCTGAGGTGTTGGGGCAGCAAATCAGGTGGATTGTGGGAGCATGTAGAAGGAGAACGTCTCACGATGAAAAGCCCAAATGTACATCATTTTTTGGTTCCATGCAGTACCGGATGGAAAGTGCTAAAACTTCTCCATTAATGGAGGAGATTGAAAGAGACTTCCTAACATGGGTCACTGGCAAGTGATACTTGATCTCCTGGGAAGAATTTGTATAGTTTTCTGAAAAGTCTCAATTTTTGAAGGTGGGGATATCAAGGCAGGTCCTGGAAGGCAGAACCAGAGACTCTGGCATTGTCAAACATGGAGAGGAATTTTATTCACTATGTCTCTTCCATTAATCCCAGATGTTGGAGTCTCCTGGCTTAACCGGGCAATTCTTCAGGAAATGCCTTTTGCCACCACAGTAAAGGCACAAACTGAGGTTGCGTCAACATGAAGCCTATGCACCTGCATGAGTTCTTTTAATGTAACTAGCAGAGGAAGCTGCAGTGATCTCTGGAAGACAATGGCCAAACGTGGAATCCTGCAAGGACGCAGTGAATCACATTGTCTCTCAAATGTCTCGTTGTCTCTCCACAAAGCAGATATCGATCCAGGTCACCAGCATGAGGAGATCATTCAGGTTAGAGGGTCGGTAACAACAGGCCAGCTCATCCTGAATATGACCAGCTAGCCCACTCAGAGGCAAGAGTGCGGAACTTAATGGCCTACTGTCCCACTACTGAGTCATCTTGTTGTAGCTGGAGGAAGACAGAAGCAGCTGAGTGGGTGCACCCAGATTCTTTAGAGACCTTGTGGAAGGGGGCAGAAACTCTTGAAGATCAGACGCTAGCAGATCCCCTTATTCCTAGAGCGGAGTAGCCCAGGTGGGTGCTCCACTGCAGAGCAAGTCAATAATGAATGCAATCTTAGCTCAATCTGTAATGAACTGGTGCTCCAGAACCTTAAAGTGGATGGCAGACTGGTTCAGAAAACCCATACAAGTATTGGGATTACCATCATAATGTGCTGGCAATGGTAAATGCAGATTGGGGCTTCCCGTAGCAAACGAAGGTGGATAAGAAAATGGAGCAGGAGCAGTAGCCACCATATGAGTCACAATGCTCTGCAGCATCTTGAAGAGCTGCTCCTGATGGGTGCCTTGGCGGCTGCTTGAGCTTCTAAATCTTGGGCTTCAGACAGAGGCATGTCAGCAGGATCCAAAACCACAACCTATCTGTGGTACTGTCACAAATGGGTTGTGGATCCTCCAACTCAGCCACAAGTTTGGCATAAGGCCATAATGGCCAGAATCTAAGGAGTCCCTTGGCTTGCACACCACTGCAGGGAATTCTCAGGTCGCTACCCCGACATGGTCACTTGCAGTGGTGGCTGTTGTGTAGGCGTGGTACAGAAGGTCAGACAGAGAATAAGTTATGTCACAAAAAAAGATCAGGGCAGTTTACCGGTAGGAGGTCAACACCGGCAGAATTCACTCATAAATGTGTCAGGAATTGCCAAAGTTCAATACCAGAAAACATACAAAATAATACTCCCTAACTGTATCTACATGCAACAATAAACTGGCAAGGGCAAAGTAGGGGAGGAGCATTTAAGTTAGCAAGGGTCCCAGAGCATTGGCTTTGGAAAAGCTGCGTAGCACCCACTTTGAATCACGGTAGTTGTACATGCCCCAAAGAAGCTGCAGAGGCAGGGAACTGGCCAAGGGAATGAGCAGGATTCTGAGTGAGCTGATCCCTACTACAGGGAGCTGAGACAAGAGAGGAACGAACAGTGGCCACAACATTGAGGTAAACAGGCACATCCGTGACTGCAGGCAAGCAGGGCCAGCCATGGTGCGATTCTTAACAATATATATGACATCACTTACAGTCTCACTGAGAACAAAATCTGCCAACAGAATGAACTGTTGTAGCCACAAATAATAAACCAGATAGGGGCCTGGTTGAGACCAAGTCAAAGAAGCTCCATCCAAGCCAGAAACAATTATGGAAGTTTACTTGGCTAAGTTAGACACATATCTTAAACTGGGGACAGATTGCATAACAACAAAATGTTTGTGCACACAGTTAGGGGTTTCGTTAGATCTGTAAGAAGAGTTTTTGTCAGAAGCTTTCGCTTTAAATGAATATGTATTTAGCTCATTTATTTATTTATTAATCATATTGGAAATTTATTCTCGAATCATCTAAAACATTATGTTTATATCAAAGGGAAAAGACGAATTACATGTAAATAATAACAAATGTAAGGGAACCATTCTTAATTATGCATTTGATTTTTGTTTTTCAAGATTTTCTAATTTTCTTTTAGATCAAACGCAGCACAGTTCTGAGTCTTTTAGGTATAATTAAAGGTTTATTTTTAGAGGCTGGGAGGTGATCATCAGTTTCATTCTGGGGAATATTAAATGTATCTTCACGTATATCTATAACGTCAGCAACAAGAAAAAGAACACCCTTTTTTAATTAAATTATTTGTTACTGACTCAAGATAACAAAATTGTTTGGCAGCTCAAAAAATTAAGTTTAGACTAGTCTAAGGGATATACACAAATAAGCACACTCAGCTCTTTGGATCTAGATAGAGTATTGAGTCATTTTAGTGAAAATGCTCTATAGATGGATATGATCATTAGATTTCTCACCGCCAAAAAATCTAAAGAAATAAGGCTATCAGGATTTTTTTTACAAACCCAATATTTTTTTTATATAAAAAGACATGCATTTTATATATTTATTTGTATGTCAATATCTAATTTTAGGAATATCTTCCATGTGTTACTATGGATGTGAATTAAACGGTGACAATCAAGGAAAGTGGAAGGAGGACATAGTATGAAAGTGTCAGGGTGTATTTCTCTGTAGTATGGTCAACCTAAACTGGCCATACATAGGTCAATGTTTTAAACATACCTTCCCACCCTTCTGTTTTTTGTCATGAATTTCCTGTAAACAGGATTGAAAACTGGTGTGGGGTGGGTTTTTTTTGTTTTTGTTGTGGGGGGGGGGGGGCTTTAACTCCTTTCTGACATATGATGTATGAGTACTTCATACTGCCAGCAAGAAGCTATGGATTGGGCTCACTCTCTGCGCCTACTCCGTATGCAGCGGGTGCCGGCTGTTGACCCTTTAGGCTATGTTCATACAGTGTAATTGCGGGATGTAATTACTCCCCGCAATTACTTTGAAGTTCGGGAGCTCGCGCCGATTGGCCCAATAGATAGTCATTACTAGCGGCACGTATTCGCCGCTAGTAATTGACATGTCACTTCTCTCCCCGCGCGGCGTATTGTCCGAGCGGGGAGAGGAGGCGTAATCCATAGTTCTCTATGAGAACTGTGGATTACCGTAATGACTAGGTAATGACTGAGATATGTCCCATTTTAAGCTATGTGAACATAGCCTTAATGTCATTTGATGTAAACTTACATCATAATGTGGTTAAGAGTCTATAGGCGGCAGGTGCTGGCTGCTAATTGCAGCTGACATCCGCCAGTAACAGCAGGGAATGGAGTCGGCTTCCTTCCCTGCTGTTAAACCCTTTAGATACTGTGTTTCACAGCTGCAACATCTAAATGGATGAGAAATGGCACAAGTATGTTGTATTTCACATTTCACCCTACTTAGAATTTTTTCTTTGCTGACCCAGTACATTCTATGGTAGGTCAATAGCAGCATTAAAAAGTACATTTTGTTCCACAAATAAACAAGCCCTCATATGTTTGGGTAGATAGAAAAATAAAAAAAAAGTTATGGCTTTTGGAAGGCGGGGAGGCAAAAAATAAGAAATAAAACAATTATGACCAGGCACCTGATAGGGGTTAAATGAATTCATAGAGCACAAAAACTTGGATATAACTTGCCACAGAGAAGAACATGTGTCCCTCTTCTGACATGACCTATCTTCAGTGGTTGGGTTAAAACCAAAACAGAAAAAGAATCAATTTACTGTAGGTTCTTGAGGGACTTTTGGTCCATCACATTTTGGTTCAACTATTGAAGTTCGAGTTTGGTTTTTACATTTGTTTAATATGAGCTTGAAACGGGGAAATCATAAAATGTAATAGGTACTAATTAATAATAATAATAATAATAATAATAAGAAATGACACTAGATATCTTTTTTCATTATAGTAAACAACTTTTAAAGATGGCCCCAAAATTTGTATTACTGCTCAGTAACAATTTTGCATGAATATGCACAGCACATGCACAATATGCAAGATGGGTTGTTTTTCTTAAAATTTATATTTTTTTTTCTGTTTTGTATGCATTATTGTTCTATTTTTTGTTATACGTTGTCATTTACTAATCCATATTTGTTTCATTTTCTCTGAAGGATTAATTATTTTTTGTTTGTTTTTGTAATGTTCCTAAAATCTAAAAAAACAACACATCTAGACATTTTGGTCTATACAAAAATAGAATTCCCATATTGCGATTCAATCCATTTAATATCCACATATAGATGCGGCTAAAAATACCAATATGGATCTGTGAGAGCATGCTGCATATTAAAAAAAATGATTGTTTAAAAGAGCAATTGTTAAAAACAGGCTTTTAAAAGTAATTGCACTGTTTTTTTTCAATGAAAACTATTTAAATAACGCAGATCTGTAATGATGCCTACTTACGTTTTTTATTAGCCTATTTTTATAAACCACTAAGTCACATTATTAGGACCACCAGCTAATATCTGTGGTCAGCAGAGATAGCAGCTGGACAGTCTGGGAGTGACTTATAGTCCTGGTAGGTTGTCCAGGTATCTGAAATCATGCTGACTGCATCCCACATATGCTGGAGGGTGGGTGTGAAGGATCCATAGAGCACACACACTGACTGAGGTGGTCCTATAGATTTTTAACTGTGTTCAGGTCTGACAATTAGGGGCCAGGGTATTACTTTGAAGTCCTGGTCATGCTCTTCCAACCAATGTCAGACATTTTCAGCCATGTGACAAGTCACATTGTCTTGCTAGAAGATCATGTTTGCCCCAAGGAAGACCATTAGCATGTAAGAGTGTATGTGATTTACAAGTATAAATTCATACCCAAATCAGTTGAGAGTGGATGAGTGGGCCCTTATATACCCACCAAGCCAGCTCACAGCATATGACTATCTTTATGAGCTACACTCTGTCGATGTTAAAAATAGGAAGTGGTCCTAGTAATGTGACTCGACTGTGTATGAAGGCTGTTACAATAAAAATTGACTGATTGTGACTTTATGTGACTTCACGTGAATACTAACCGGTTTAATATATCAGTTTATGGGCAAAAATTTACTGAATAAAGAAAAATTTAACCAATTCAATGAAATTCCATGTACATATTAACTCACTACAGTTTTATTTAAGGTTGTAGAGAGGATATGTCTGTGTGGTCTTTCCTTCGCCCATGCCATTACAGAGTTACAAATTCCTGCTCTGCAAAATTCCATACGCAAGGCTGTCATAAAGAGAAGTGTGCAATTAGTTCTCCTTTACTAATATTGTAAAATACATTCATAAAATTGCATTCTTCAGATCCACACTTTGCATTTTTATTCCATGTGTGTCATTATTCAGACATAAGCTTCCTCTTTCTCAAAATGAGACATAAATAATACTAAGGGCTAGTTTGTCTAATCCATTACATTTTCTTGACAAGCTAAAGAATTAAAATAAAAAGTGCATGAAAAATATGTTTATGCAGCAGCACTTTGGGATTTCTTCGCTCTAATGTAGCTTCACATGACATCACTAATGTAATGTCTTAAAGTTATTTAGACTCCTATCACTATCCTTAGAGTAAATTGTAACATTAATCTTCAGGTTTGAAAGCAAGCAGCTCTTCTCTTTTCATATGAGTTCTATCTAGAATAAGTTTTTTTTAAATTAATAATACAGATAAGACCATTGATAATACATTTTAGTAAAACTCAAGTGTAACGTTCTCCATCTTAGTGAAATTTAATATTTTGTTCAATTTTTTCTTTGCTGAACTGAGACAGTTCTTCAAAAGCAGCTACCTATAAACTATGGTGCTGGACTGGAAAATACAAGGTCTGCTATTAGATCAATATACAGTAAAAGTCCATAAATCAGCTAAATGTCTTATTGGACCAAAAAATTAACTTTCCTTAAAAAGCCAAGGGTAGGTCAAATTTCAACTTTTAATTGTCTTATTGCCTCACAAAGAATCTCCCATCACCTTGTCTGTCTGGAATTTTCTTGATAGATCCTAAAATAAAATTGGAATGTTTTTATAATAATTTATAATTTTCTTTTTACAGTTTGAGAAAAATTGTAGCAGAAGCAATATACAGGAAACAAAATACTGGTTAGAAGATGCACAATGACACATTGGGCCACACGTATGAAAATTGTCTAGGTCTAAAATTCACTTTGTTGCCCATAGTAACTAATCAGAGCGCCCCTTTAATTTTTCCAGAGCCCCATATGCAATGAATGGGGCACTGTGATTGGCTGCTATGGGCAATAAAGTGAGTTTTAGACCTAGACAGTTTTCATACATGTGGCCCATTGTGTGTAATACAATATTTCAGAGATTTCGTAAAATTAGAGGGATTTGCCCAACATACATATTTAGGATACTTTATGTCTGCAGGATTTGTTGTAAATGTTTATTTATGGAAGTTCTTATGAGACTTCTAGGTTTCATGTTTGCATATTAGTTTATTGATGTAAAGGACACTGAACAGAAGTAAACATGCATATTTAACTTAAGGTAACCTCTCCAAACTTGAGTGTGACTCCGAGTTTGGCACTGGTCAGACTGGAGCACAGGGTCCACTGGAGAAGATCCCCATGTGATGGTCCCAAAAATGGCCTCCAGGTGGCAGATGGATGAAGCAGGGATTACAAGACAAATACCAGCATGGAACAGGAGCAATAGCGTGGACATCAAGAGCATTGAGAATAAAGCCAGGCAAGTTTTGAAGACACAGCAATAGAGCTGAGTCATACATGGTGAATCTGGGCTGGAGCATGGACACAAGAAGTGGGCTGGAACATGGACACAAAAGGTGGGCTGGAACATGGACACAAGAGGTGGGCTGGAACATGGACACAAGAGGTGGGCTGGAACATGGACACAAGAGGTGAGCCGGAACATGGACACAAGAGGTGGGCTGGAACATGGACACAATAGGTGGGCTGGAACATGGACACAAGAGGTGGGCTGGAACATGGACACAAAAGGTGGGCTGGAACATGGACACAAGAGGTGGGCTGGAACATGGACACAAGAGATGGGCTGGACCATGGACACAAAAGGTGGGCTGGAACATGGACACAAGAGGTGGGCTGGAACATGGACACAAGAGGTGGGCTGGAACATGGACACAACAGGCGGGCTGGAACATGGACACAAGACGTGGGCTGGAACATGGACACAATATGTGGGCTGGAACATGGACACAAGAGGTGGCCTGGAGCATAGACACAGAAGAAAACACAGGCATGGCAGGCAGAGCAACAGGCAAAGACACAGAATTAGTCCGTGTAAACAATGGATCATCTGGTGAATACATAGGATGAACTGGTGAAGAAACAAGACAAATTGGTGAAGACTCTGGACCAACTAGTGAACACACTGGTCTATGGAACAATGAGCAACAGGCATAGGATCAAAAAGGGCTAGGCACAAGCAAAATCCAGGATCACACTGGGTCAAAACGAAATTTGGTACCAGATGGCTTAGGGCAGAGTGTACAGATTCCAGGAACTGGACGGAAGCAGAACATAGACTATCATGCACTGATACTCAGGCAAGGAACTAGTGGGGATTATGTAGGAGATCCTGATAAGCCATCAAAAACAGCTGCATAGAAACAGAGCTCAGAGACAGATAGAGTTAACCACTGCCTTGCTGATTACAGGATATGGCTGAAATAAAGCAGTATGAAGAAGTATGTAAAAAGGCCACCAGGAACACAGAGGCCGCACATATATGATTAACCACTATTGTAATGGACAGTTTCCACATCTCTCCTAGAACATATTGGGGAGCAGGGCACCTTTATACTGCAATTGATAGACATGCGACATGTTCTTTTATGGACAAAACCTGGGACTTCAATAATGTGGTAGGTTGACCCCCACATAGGACTGTTTTCACATGGTGCATATACTGTATGTGAAAGATGTTGGACCAAGTAGTAGACCTAAAAAAACTTTACAGAACAAATTAAAGCACAGCTCCAGTTTTACAAAATTTTAAAGAAACTGAAAAACAATATGAAACTGAGTATCTAATCAGCAATGATGAATCATTCCTCAGTTCCCTCACCTAGACACTAGTAAATTTCGCAATGGACACTTCTCTCACTAGGAAGTCACTTCCGCATGCAGTTGTACAAAGCTTCTGTTGACCTGAACAATGTACAAAAATGCAATGCAGGAAAAATGCAGTTTTTTATTTGCATTGACTTGTAGTTCGGTATTGTAACATTTCTAGTCCCAGAGAAGAGAACCCAAATCAGTTGCATACTTTCCCAGTAGGCTTCTTTTTCCTCAAGACTTTTTTTGGATCTTCTTGCCCCTGATTTTGATGTAAGCTTGTTCTCTTAGGGTTAGTTCTCTAGATAAATAGGTAAACACCAAGTCAATGTAAAACTAACTGGGGCAAGTGATTTGTGTTAGTGGTCTAGCCTGGTTGTTAATAAAGATCATGGTCATTTAAGAATTGAAGTGCAGATTTATAGAAGAAATGCAGATGAAAAAGTCAAAATAGGTAAATGGTCAGTAACAGTCTCTCTCTCTCACTCAATGTGTGTGGGGACACACCCCTTTAAGAACTGGAATGGTAACACCCAGCTGACAGATTCAGTAATTAATTTCCAGATGGAATAACAAAGGAACAGCGCAACACAGAGTTATATGAGAAGATGCTCTAGAATTGTTATTTCATAGGCAACACAAATATTTACTAAAATCGACATATTACAAGATGTTACTGTCATGTCAGAGAAAGTGCAGTGGGCCCTGACTGCCACCCAGCCCACTGTCTCTGTCTACTTGACATGCTGCCCTAGATGGCAGACCCCAACTGGACAACAAACCCTACGCTACTATGTTCGGGGCCGTCAGAGGAACGCAGAGTCGATCAGTCCGGGTCGCTAACGGTACGGGTATGTCAAAGCCAAGAATCGGAATCCGAAAAAAATAACAAGAAGCACATCAGCGTCCACGAAATTGGAAGCTGATCCTGAATCCAGAAAAGTACTCTCAGATTCACACATGGAAAAATATGAAATTTTCACTGGAAGCAACAACTTTCTTGACACAATAGGAAATACCTGCCACATAGGTGACCTTCCCGCGAGTCACTTAGGCGCTGGAGTCTTCCGGCCAGGACTTCTTTTTGGGACACTCATGGATGCGATGACCTTCTCCACCACAGTAGTAGCACAGTCCCTGGATGCAACGTGAGGCCCTGCGGTCGCTGGCAGCGCCCGCAGAAAAGGCCCCTTCCTGCATAGGCTCCTCTAGGGGTATCATTGTGCAAGCAGGTTCTGGGGTGGAAACAGAACGGAGCAGTGGAGTAAAGCGGGGCAACAGAGAAAGTGTCTGTTTCCGAAATCTCTCCCTAAACCGTCTGTCCAGTCGAACTGCCAAAGTGATAGCATCATCCAGAGTGCCCAGAGTAGGATAAGCCATCGACATGTCTTTAACACCCCGACGGAACACACCAGTGGTGAAATTCAGAAGCATACACCTCTACAGTCCTCTTACCCTGCCTTAAGGTGGTGAGCTGACTCTCGGCCACCGTCTCCCTATGAGGGTCATCGAAGAGAAGTCCCAAGGAGACAAAAAAACCTGTTTACTGAAGACAATTCGGGCGACTCAGGGGGTAGTGAGAATGCCCACTCCTGGGAGGACCCTTGGAGAAGGGACATGACAATTCCCACTCTTTGTTCCTCATTACCTGAGGTACATGGACGGAATCGAAAGTACAACAGACATCCTTCCTTAAAAGTCAGAAAGGCCCTCCTGTCACCTGATCGGGTAGCTGAATGGGGGGTTCCACAAAAGGGGGAAGCAATGCTGGAAGACTCCCACCCTGGGGGGTAAACTGGTAGGTATCCTGGTGCTTTACTCTCAGCGCCAAATCTTGGACCAATTGGGTAAGTCCCTGCATCTGCTCTACCAGTGCAGTCATGGGGTTCATGATATGTGGAGAGCAGTAATGTAATGGCCTGTGAAAATGTCATGTCAGAGAAGGTGCAGTGGGCGCTGACTGCCACCCAGCCCACTATCCCTGCCTACTTGACGTGCTGCCATAGATGGCAAACTCCAACTGGATGACAAACCCTACGCCACCAAGTGTGGGGCTGTCAGGGGAATGCAGAGTCAATCAGTCCGTGTCGCTAAGGGTACGGGTACATCATAGTCTATAATTTTAAACCGTAAGTATAGCGAGAAGTAAGAAAAGGGTCAAAACATGGATGGTAATGCGGTACAGATTCAGAGGTATAAAACGTAGTCAAGAAACAAGCCAAGGTCAGGTACGATGAAATACACAAACAAACTAGGAAAACAGGGGAAGCATAAAGGGATAACCTTTCACAGGCAAAGAATGACAGAACTGAGCAGGTTTAAATGGAACACCCAGGCACCGACCCAGCAGCCGATTGGTGCGGTCTCTGGACCCTCCTATTGGCCTGTGCGACACACCCTCTGACCTGATTAGAAGCCGAGACGTCAATCCAAGGCTCATCAGCCAGGTCTCTCCCAGGGTGTTTCAACAAGCCAGAGGGATTAAGCCCTGCAACGCCTTGCTCCTCAACAGCAGAAACGTGTGCCATGACAGTTACAGGTCCGCTTTGAATCCATCCTTTTTTCCGCCTTTCTATCCTGCCTTCCTCTGTCGATTTATCTTGCCTCCATTCTTCTGTCTTTCTAGCATTTCATCCACTCTGCTTTTACACAATCTTTTCTTCCATCAGTTCGTTCCATCTTTCTTGTAGTCATCCTTCCCTTGCATTGTTCTTCCTCCCTATCTATGTACCACACTAAATCTGGACAAAAAAAAGTGTTTTCTTACATGATTTTCAATTTTCCTTGTGCACCTTTAGGCTACATTCTTGCCTTCCACAAATAATAATGGAGGACATTTTGTAAGAGCCAAGTTAAACACCTCATAATAAATAAATAAATAAAAAAATAAATAAAGAAAGAAAGAAAGAAAGAAAAATCATGTGCATGCCCCTTAATAAATTTGGTGCAATTTTTTGGTCCTCTAAAACCAATAATGCGTAGATTTGCCCCATAATTTGTGACAATTTGAGGCATAGAATATAGAAAATCTATTGGTCTGCAGGAGGCCATGCTGCTTATGCTAAACATCACTAATTTTTTTCATCACTGTTGTAAAGTGATGAGGGATGGAAAAATGGCAAAAATTATAGGGGGAAATATATGTAAACTATCTAGGTGTAAGACTTTCATTGTTGCCCATAGCAACCAATAAGAACGCCGCTCTCATTTTTTCAGAGCACTATATAAAATGAAGGGGGAGTGCTGATTGGTTGCTATGGGCAACAAAGAAAGTCTTAGACCTGGACAGTTTTCATACATGTGGCCCATAGATTTTTGTCCAATGTGGCTTGTGGCAAAGTGTTTGAATTTCAGATACTGAAAAATTGATATAACAGAATTATTAACTTCACCCAACATATTAATGATCCTACAGAGTGGATCATTAATTATTAAAATGTCACTAGAATGTGACGTTACTTATATAAAGTGATTCATAAATGTATATCTAGTTCTGGACATAAGTTCTATTTGTGTCATTAGTAATGTAGCTGATGATGGAAAAGCAGCCATGCCTTATTGTATTTACATTTGCAGACCTTCTATATAACACTCGACCATTAATAACAACCAATATAAAGAATAAAGACATATTGTATACAGAAAGGGGGATGGAGATACTAATTATAGCAATGGGATGACAACTGTTTACAAAGAGTGCGTGAAAAAGTGTCAAAATTGCATGGAAGATATGTTTGTTGGATGTGTCTGGCACGGATGCTTAATATAAATATTAGATGATTCATTGACAATACGGTAATTGAGATGGATCATGTATCAGTAAGCCAAGAGTTTATGGAATAACACCATTACTTTACAGACAACACTTACTACCATAGTTCCACCTAGTTGCAGCAAATATTTGGTTGGTTCATAGAGCAAATGGTCCCACACAAAAAATTTGGATGGCTAAAATATTTTCATTTGGATATTTTACTCTATGACCTTTGAGTAATGATTTGGTTCCAACTTCAGTTTTTTTTGTTTTCTTGAGATTCACAAATTTTTGTCCTCTTCCAATCTCAACAATCTCGTCTTCTTGACAGTGTACACAGGACAACATGGAAATAGACAAAACAGAAACTTCAGTTTCTTCTGTACATTATTTTCTCATGCTATATTCCAAGAAAACAAAGCACCTACTCAGGGTACATGAGGTGTTGTCTGCTTCACTTAAGTATTGCCACAATGACATTGAAATGATAACACCGTGAAGCTATGCTCAGAAGAGGAAGTAGGGATTTACTAAAGCTATAGTTCATGAAAGTTTTGCCATTTGTAACCTACTGAATCATTGTAACAACAGAAGTCAGATTTCCAGGATCTTCATGCAAAGTCAAAGCTCTCACTCTATAAACTTTCTTTGATGTGAGATGAAGCATGATGTTTTGTGTGATTTTTTGCTAAAGACTTTAATAAGCAATCTCAAATTATAATCTTCATAAATCACAGCTTAAAGGCAAAAGGCGCCAAAACAGTGAGAAAGATTGTGTATAATCATACATCATACAAGCAACGGGTTTAAAATGGTGTCACTTTAATTGTGTTAGTATCCAGAGCTGTTTGAAGGACATCTTGGGGCCAAGGCAAGGACAAAATAATCAGACCACAGTGTATGTTTGTAAAACTTATAGTAGTATAATGTTGTACCGTGTTAGCCATAGAAAGTAGTAGAAGAGTGAAGAAATCAGGCGATACCTTTTAGAGGCTAACTGGTTAATATTTGATGGTGAGCTTTCGAGAGAACTAGCTCCCTTTTTCAGACATGATGATATACAAGAAATGAAAATTCACGGCTTTTATACACACAAGACAAAGGACCTTCAAAGGATCTTAGAATTCTTAAACATAACAAAATGCAATATAAGCAAACAAAGTCATTTTTCAACAGGTCAAACATTAACTATCTGGAAAATTGTGAGGCATGACCCGAGGGGTCAGTAAATCTGCCGTCTTATCTCCCCAGCCATCACGTGTAATTTGTGGCCATCAAAAGTTCACATATAGTTTGACATAAAACTAGCAAAGGATATTTAACCACTTTTTCAAAAGTCTGAAATTTTTTGCCCTTTAATTTAAATTCCCATTTCCTTTCTCTCCCTCTGCGTCTTAAAGTTTCCCATTAAAACCACAATCTTCAGATCTTCAATACAGGGGTCCTCTCTGGAGAAGTGTTGTGCCACTGGAAGACGTTCTACTGTTATTAAAGTAAAATCTGTGTGAGGGAGAGAAAAAAAGGGGAAAATTTAAATTAATGAAAAAAATTTCAACTCGAAAAAGGGGGTTAAAATACCTGCTATTTTTTATGTCAACTTTTTGTAACGTGATGGCCACAAATTCCCCGTGATGGCTGTGGATAAACGGAAATTTTACTGCCCCCTCTTTCACCCTCCAAGTTTCCAGATATTTTAATTTTCCCTGTGAAAGACTTTGTTTGTTTAAAATTTGCATTTTGTTATGTTTAAAATTCTAAGACCCTTTAAAGGTCCGTTTGTGTGTAAAAAAAGCCTTGGATTTTCAATTTCTTGAAATCACATGTCTGAAAAAGGGAGCTTTTCCTCGAAAGCTCACCAAAATATACCCCCAGTTAGCCTCAAAGGTTAGCCGAAATTTTCTTTCACTCTTCGTTAAACAAAGGGCATACCAATTTTATGAATCCTTTAAATAACTGTATATACCCTAGGGGACTCAGAAGGGGTGCCCACTTAGCCCCCCATCAACCACAACAGAGAAACGCTTGCCTAAAATATGTTTCTTTTTCAATTCAATCATGCCAATTATTTAATGTACTCGCATTGATCAAATCAGTGTTCAACTAAATTTATGTAGGCTTCCCTTTAAACAACTTTTTTGTAGCAATATAGAGGGGCGAAGTCTTCCACTCACACAAGTGAGATTGATTTACTGTATGTTCTCCCACCCTTTTCTTCCTGGAGTCAGCCAGTATTGTTCTGTAGCAAGAAGTACATTGGTTAAGACATATTTATGCACCACACTGCCTATACCCAACTCTTAATACATTTAAAGGATACATGATAATTGGAGAAAGAGTGAAACTTTTTAGGAGGAAGAGGGTGGTTTCCTTGAGTAAGGCATAAAGAAGAAACTCAAGTTTGTTTCTTCTTCTCCTCATATTTACAGTACTTCATACTGCCGGGAGAAGCTATGGATTGGGCTCATGGCTGACAACCGCCGCTAATAGTAAGGAACAGATCCGGCTCTGATCCCTGCTGTTTAAAGGGAACCTGTCACATAGATTGTGCCCCCCTTGCTGAGGACAGTACAAGCTAGTGACAGACATGCTGTTTCCAGTGCTGTGTCCTTTATTCTGTAAGGGGCTGTAGTTTGAGAGCATTTAATGCTCAAATCTTATTCATGAGCAGGTGTTAGCCCCTCCCACCAAATGCTATCCCTGCCCACCCAGCAGTTATTCACATGTTTCTACCTATTTAAAGTAAAAGGTTTATCAGTTGAGGTGGGCGGGGCGGGCCTAAGGTGGGCAGGGCATGAAAAAAAACAGACTCTTTTCATGACTCTTTTCTGTCTGAAAACTGAAGATTTGAGCATTAAATATTCTAAAACTACAGCATCTTACAGAATAAGGGGCACAGCGCTGGAAACAGCAGGTCTGACACTAGCTTGTGCTGTCCTCAGCAAGGCGGGCATAATCTATGTGACAGTTTTTTTTTAAATCTGTGCACTGTTCTTCCCTGTGATCGATCTCCCTGTGATGATAATATTACGGGGTGCCAAGTGGTTGCAAAAGCAGCAGGAAGCCTAATAAAGGCTTCCATAGCTGCCATGTTAGTGCCTCTGTTACTTCCTACCGCAAACAGGAAGTAATAGAAGCACCATCTTGGTAAAACATTCTGTTTTATCTATATAAAAGAATTACTGGATTACAAGAATTACTGATCCCTCCGTCACGCCTCACAAGTTTCCAGAATGTTTATTTCTTGACCTGTTGCAAATGACCTCCACTTATAATGCACTTTGTTATTTTAAAGATTTTAAGATCCTTTGAAGGTCCATGTCTATTATGTATAATAAAAGACTGTGAATTTCCAGTTTCTTGTATAACACCATGTCTGAAGAAGGGAGCTAGTACTCTCGAAAGCTCACCATCAAATATACTCAGCCTCTAAAAGGTATCGCCTGATTTCTTCACTCTTCTACTACTTTCTATGGCTAACATGCTACAACATTATACTACTATTATCTATATACAAGCAATTAAACCCCCGAGTGGTCAGGTAACCTATGGGACTACAAGTAGAAGTGCAAAAGTAAAAAAAAAGTTTGAAAAACACGTTCAAAACATCCCACTTTTGCAATTTTACAAATAAAACATGAAAAAAAAAACCCTCATACATACTTGGTATCTCCGAGTACTTAAAAGTCCAATCTATTAAAATATGCAAAATTATGGAGGCAGCACTGCGCCCACAACAAACACTCCATGTGTCAAAAATAGGGCTATGAAATATGCCCAAAGTGATGCAACAGACTGTCCACTTGGTGTGTTAAGTCACAAGTCACCACCATATAGTCCACAAAAGTTTTAACCCCCTTGGGGAAAAAGGCCATTTTTAATAAGCGGGAAACGTTGCGCTGTATGTTTACTACATGGGGTGAATAAATTTTTTCCCCATTTTGAGGGAAGTGCTGACACCCTTTTGGAAATTTTTGTTATGTGATCTATTAAAATATATCATCATTTATCCTCAACGCTGAACACCGTGGAAGAAAAAAAAAAACGTCATTTCAAAAGTGATCATTTTTTGGTCATTTCAAAAGTGATCAAGAAGTCCCCAACAGGGTACCCCAAAAATTTGGTTTACCCAAAAAAAAGGGTCACTTCAGCCTTCAAAAAATTAGCCATCACTGGGGCCCAAAAGGGGGGGGGGGAATTGGAAAAAAAAAAAAAAAGTCTTTAAAATGCAAAAAAGGGGGCCTCCCAGGAAAAATTTAAAAAAAAATACATTTTTATTTTCTTAAAAGTACTAAAACACAAAAAAAACCTAAATATTTGGTATCCTTGGAGTTGGGGCTGACCGGCGGGAAAAAAAAGAAAAAATTACATAAATTTATGCTAAAGAGAAAAACATCATAAAAACAACCCCTGCCCCCAAAATGGCACAAATGCATTTTTTTCACTTTTTACCCCACATGGTATGGTCAATGACGCCAATAAAATGTACATCCTGTACCACAAAAAACAAGCCCTCATATGTCTATGCAGATGGAAAAATAAAATTAAAAATCATGTCTATTGGTTGGTGAGGAGGAAAAAATGAAACATTTCGACCAGCTGTTGCTAAAAGGTTAACTATATAATAAATCTCCTGCCTCTGCTGTTCCGGGGCATTTGAACATATACACACAGTTTGTTGGATTTGTTGGAGAAATTTCTGAAATTTAATTTTATTTATTTATTTATTCATTTCATTTTTTTTAAAGATTGGTTCTGTAGTGCATGGATTTCGGCAAGTTGATAATTAGGACGGCTGCAGGAATATCTTTAAATAAAAACAAAAAAAAAATTCTGTGAATTATTTTAAATTTTTGCCCCCAGTGTGTGGGGGGGGAAAATTTTTTCCCCACCTGTACAGTGTTAAATGTGCTCCCTAAAAAAATATAATAATAATAAAAAATAATAAAAAAAAAAGAAAATAATCTTTATTTATATAGCGCCAACATTTTCCCCCCAACATTTTTAAAATTATAGAGGGAATAAGCAAAGACAAACCAGACTTTAACTTTTAAAAAAAAACCAAAAAACAAATCGGACCGCAGTGGGGGCCCCTTTGCTCGAAAGGGAGCTTCCCAATTATTGGGGTTTGTTTGGGGGGAAACAAAAGGGTTTTTACAAGTGTTTTGGTTTACAATGGTCCAGCCATGTTACATAAATATGGGGTTAGTTAAAAAAAAGTGGTTAAAACCTTTCCCTTCCCAAACATACATCTATATACGGGTTAAGTCCCTTTGTGGGTGAAAAAGGGTTGAAGGAAGTCCCAAATTAGGTGACAAAATTTGGTGGCTTAACAATTAGGGTTTCTTGATGGGCTTGTCTAAGAAGATGGGTTTTCAGAGCACCCCTTAAAACTGGGGAGGGTTGTGAGTGTGCCTGTTCACATGGGGTAACATTTTTTCCGGGAAACGGGTTTTCCCCAAAACCCGTGCGAAATCTTGTAGACAGGCAGGGGAGGTTTGGATGAGTGGGGTTGGGGGAAAGTCTTAGATAAATTCCCAGAGCGGGGGCCCGGGGTTTAGGGTGGTAAAACAGAGATGGGGGGGGAATTTTGTGGGGGGGTTTGCCCCACTGGGGAGACCCTTTATAGGGGGAGGGGGTGATTAGTTTATGTTGTATTTGTAATAAAATTGGTAGCCTTTGCAGAGACTGACAAAGGGTAGAGGCATCATTTTTGCGGTGGAAAGAAAGAAACCCTGGCTCCCTGCATTCAGGACAGATTGGAGGGGGGAGAGTTTACGAGAGGGAGCCCGGGAAAAGAGGGATTTTACAGTAGTAAGACGAAAAAAGAAAAAGGGGCAGCAATGAGATTTTGGGGGTTTTTCCCACAGTGGAAAAGGGAGGTTTTCGGGAGATGTTCTTGAGGTGCAGGTGACAGGATGGGGAAAAGGGATTGGATTAGGGAGTGAAGGACGATCCAAAAGGTCTAGTATAACCCCAAGACACCCGGGGCCCTGCTTAGGAGAAAGGGTTTGGGTGCCACACACACACAGAGAAAGCAGGGTGGGGGTGGTTAGTGGGACGGTGGGAGGGGGGGGGGAAATTTTGGGGAAGTTCAGTTTTAGTGAGGTTTAGTTTAAGATACGGGGGAGGAAAATGATTTTAAAAGGGACGGGCGGACAGACAGTCACTGGTGTTTTTTTTGCAGGGCAGGGGGTGATTTTTGGGGAAAAGGGGGGTGTAAAAGTTGAGTGTCATCAGCGTAGGAATGGTACTGGAACCCGAATTTTTGATGGGGGGTTTTGCCCAATGGGGGCGGGTTTTACAAATGAAAAGAGGAGAGGACCAAGGGGAACAGG
The DNA here is from genome assembly GCA_025379985.1 of Phyllomedusa bahiana. Lineage (NCBI taxonomy): Eukaryota > Metazoa > Chordata > Amphibia > Anura > Hylidae > Phyllomedusa > Phyllomedusa bahiana. The sequence goes on along the minus strand of JAODAL010020260.1, from coordinate 8,577 downwards.
ATCCCTGGGGGAATTCCAACCACAAGAGGAAGAGGAGAGGAGGTAAAAACCGAAAATAAAGGACCCCAAAAAAAAGCGATCAACAGGTAAGATGAGAACCAAGAGAGAGCGGTGCCCTGGTCCCGATGGCGTGGCATGTTGAGGGGGGGGGGGTGGTAAACCACAGTGTCAAATGTTTCCCAGAGAGATCCAGAAGAAGCAGCAATGAGTATTTAAACCCTGAAAATTTTGCGTTGGGGAGGTAAATTAGAGATTTTGCTATAGCAGTTTCCGGGTGGAGGGGGGGGCCTTGTTGGAGGGTGTGGGGTTGTTGGGGTAGGGATTGGGGGGTTTTGGGTTTCCAGGGTTTTGAGTGAAGGGCAGGTTTGAGACTGGTCGGTAGTTTTGTAGCGCAGGATGGGTCCAGGAGGGCTTTTTCAATAAGGGGGGGTTTTTAATAGATGCTTAAAGGGGGTGGGAAGTACCCCGTGGAGAGAGAGAGGTTACAGATTGTAGTGAGGTGAGAGAGGGGGCAGCTGGGGAAAAAGGACTGGGGCAAAGGGGGGGGAGAATGGGGTCAGTTTAAACAGGTGGTGGGGGTGCGGGCAGCAGAAGCCCGGACACTTCTTTTTTCCGATGTCGGGTCAAAGGCTGAAAGCAGATTAGAGGACGTGGGGGGAGGGAAGGATGGATTTTGCTTGTGTTTGTGATAAGATGTCATGCCGGGGTCTGTCAATTTTGTTTTGAAAATGATTGGCCCGGCTTCAGCACAGAGGTCAGTGACCCGGGGGTTTAGCTTTAGGCCCTGAGGAGGGAGTGGGGGGGAAAAATGGGCAAAAGAGTTTAGGGTTGTTGTGTAATGTGGAGAAATTTAGGGAGGTGAAGTATTTTTGTTTGGCGCAGTGAAAGGGGAGTGTTGGGGAAATCCTGGATGAATTTATAGTGGAGAAAGTCTGGGGTTGTTTGAAATTTTCCCCCCAGCCGTCAGCCGACCCGGAACAGCGCTGCAGAAAAAGCGGAGGTCTGAGGTGTGTGCCAAAAGGGTGGGGGGCGTTTTTGACTGGTGGTGCGGGGGGTTTTGGTGGGGTGCCCCAAAATGGGCCCGGGTGGTTGTGGGGGAGGGGTTTTATTGTAATGTTTGGGTGGCCAGGTCAGGGACAGGAGAAGGGGGAGATTAGGGGCAGTGAGGAAATCTATGGTGTCATTTAAATTCCTCAGTGTTTATTGAGCGGAGTTTCGGAAAGGGTGGTTTGGGTAGGGGGTTTTTCCAGAGAAGGTGAAAGTTAGCAAAATGAAGGAAATTTAAGGGTTGGATCGAGGAGCCCAAAAGGGGAGTTTCTAAGTTAAAAAATTTGAGCAAAGGGGGACCCGAAAACCAAAATCAAGAGGTTCCCCCTCCTTGTGAGTTTGGGGAGTTTTAAGTTGCGAGAGGCCAAGGGAAGGGGTTTGTGAAAAGACAAGAGACAGAAGGAGAATAGGGGTTGTCAAAAGGGGATGTTGGGAAAAACCCATGATGAGAGTGGGTATTTCAGTTGAGAGGAAGTGTGGGAGCCGGCAGCAAAATTTATCCCGAAACTGGCGGGGTTTAGCCCGGGGGGTTTTGTTCACAAACCGCGATTGAGAGGAAAAAAGGCTGGAAGAGTTGAGGGTGTGGCCTTTAAAGGAAGGGGGGAAAATGAGGGAGGGTGCGGGGGAATAACCCCGGTTGGTCAGTGTGGAAAAGGGGAAGATGCCAACTCCTCCCCCCGGTTCGGGTTTTCAGGTCTGTGGGGGGGTGGGTGAAGTGTAGGCCGCCGTAGGTGAGGCGGCGAGGGGAAGCCAAATGTCTGGGTTGTTTGGGGCCAAGTTTCTGTGAGAGCTAGGAGGGTTGAGAGAGTTAGAAAGGAAAAGGTCATGGAAGCAGTGAGTTTATTACCCAAAGGATTGGGCATTCCACAAAGCACAATTTTAAAAGGAACAGGGAAAAAAAGGACAGGGGAAAAAACCAAACAGGTTTAGTAAAAGGGGTTCCCGTGGAAAGGGAAAAGGGGGGTGGTGGGATAAAGGGAAAAGGGGAAAAGGGAAAGGGGGCCGGGGGGTTTTGGGAAGATGTCCCCGCAGCGAGAAGCAGGAGAATGAAAAGTGACCCAAAAGATGGTTTAGTGATGAAAATGATCGGCGGGTTTTTATGCAACCCTGAAAAAGGGGGGTTTGGGGTAGTTTTTAAATTTAGTAAGTAAATGTATGGGATGGTTTTTGGGGGAGGGAAGGAGAGAGGAGCTAATGTGGACAGAGTTGCTTGGAGGGAAAGCTGGGGGGTGGGCAGAAGGTAAAAGGGCCCGCAAGTAGAAGTATTAAGCATGGGACTAAGCTTGGTTTGGTTTAAAATTAAATTTCTTACAATATGTTCTGCCCCTTTTGCCCACTTCGGTCCCAAATTTTGGTCAAAAAATTATCAATTCACTTTAAAAAAATGCTGTCACTTTAAAAAAATGTGGAAATTAAGTGAACAAACAAGGCACCCAAAATATAGTGTCTATTGAAATTTGATCCTTTTTTCAGGGGGACAGAAACGGGTGGGGTTTTTCAGAGATAAACAGAAAAGGAAAATGCTTCAAAGGCTTTCTTTAAAAATTTTAAAAAAATCCCAATTATTTGAAACCAAAAGTGGGGGTTCTATTTAAAATTTTCACCTTTCCCTAGGAAAAAAACAATACAGGGGAATTTAAAAAATCACAGCAGTTAGGAGGGATTTGGGGAGGGTTTTTAGTCGCTTGAATACCATAGAAAACACAATACAGGGGAATGAAATATACCCAAGGGGGGTTAGGAGGAGATGGTGAGGGTTGTAGTGCTTGACAACCTGTGAAGGGAAAAAAAAAACAAACGATTTAAGGGTGGGGGAGCAGAGACAAGAGGGCTCATACAATTTGGTCAAAATTCACAATATCACTTCAAAAAAGTGTCACTTAAGAAATGCTGGAAATTAATAAATGCTGGCAGACCAAAGCTATCTTGATTTGCTTGCAGAGCAAAGCTTCTACTTTGTGTAGGTATTGGCCTACGCTGCTTAAAGGGGTTTTCCAGGACTTGCAGGAGTTTGAAAAATCTCCCCCCACCCTTCCCCCTGTGCTAGGATAGGAAAAAAGACCACCATATTTAACCCCTCCCATCACAAATTTCCCTGGGGCTGTCTTTAAAAACGGGTATGTCCCCCCCAAAAGGGTTGGGCGCGTTTGCAAAGTGGTGCCCAAAATTCAAAAAAAAGGGGCAAAATTGATCCCGGAAACTTTAGGCCAGTAAAAGCTTAAATTGTTGTAGGTAAAAGGAAAGGCTAATTCCTGGAGTATCTCACTTTAAAAAAAATGTTAACGCAGTTCCGGGCCCCCTGGGGTTTTTATGAAGGGGTCGGGCCTTTTCAGACTAACTCATTTAGGGTTCTTTGAGGAAATAGTGCTAGGGCTGGAAAGGGGTGAGGCACCCGGATGTCTTATATCTAGTTTTTTTCTAAAGCATTTGATTCGGTGCCACATAAAAGGTTTGGGAAAAAAAATTTAGAATGCTTGGACTGGGGGAAAAATTTGTGCAAGTGGGTAAGTAACTGGCTTTTACTGATAGAAAACAAAGGGTAGTAATTAACGGTACATACTCAGACTGGATCGCTGTTACTAGTGGGGTACCACAAGGGTCAGTATTGGGCCCTATCCTCTTTAACATTTTCATTAATGATCTTACACAGGGAATACACAGTAGAATATCGATCTTTGCAGACGATACTAAGCTCTGTAAAGTAATCAACACAATAGAGGATAATATGTTATTACAAAGGGATCTGGATAAGTTGGAGGCCTGGGCAGGGAAATGGCAGATGAGGTTTAACACTGATAAATGCAAGGTTATGCACATGGGGAAGAGAAAACCAATTCATGATAACATGTTAAATGGAAAAAACACTGGGTAAAAGTGACATGGAGAAGGACTTGGGAATCCTGGTGGACAGTAAACTTAATTGTAGCAGCCAGTGTCAGGCAGCAGCAGCCAAAGCAAATAGGATCATGGGTGCATTAAAAGGGGCATAGATGCACATGATGAGAACATTATTCTCCCATTATACAAGTCACTGGTTAGACCACACATGGAATATTGTGTACAGTTTTGGGCACCAGTGCACAGGAAAGACATTGTAGAGCTTGAACAGGTACAAAGGCGGGCAACAAAAATAATAAAAGGACTGGTGGACTACAGTACACAGAAAGATTGGCAAGATTAGGGTTATTTAGTTTAGAGAAAAGAAGGCTTCGGGGGGACATAATAAATATGTCCCAAGATTTATTTATACACAGAGCTGTATCTAGAACAAGGGGGCATCCTTTACGTCTTGAGGAACGAAAGTTTCTACATAAACATAGAAAGGGATTCTTTACTGTAAGAGCAGGGAGACTATGGAATTCTCTGCCAGGGGGACTTGTCAGGGTGAATTCAATAACCGATTTTAAAAAGGGGTTTTGGGAAATGCTTTGGGGAGCTAAAATATAACAAGTTAAAAGTGACTGGGATTAAAGGGGGGGGTAAATTGACCCAAAGGGATTTTTTGATTGCCAGTTTGGGGAGTCAGGAGGGAATTTTTTCCCCTAAAATGGGAAAATTGGGCTTTTTTTTTTCCCTTTCTTTGGGGGGTTTTTTTTTGCCATCCCCGGGATCAACCCCTTTTGCACAACGGGCTGAACTAATGGACGACTTGTCTTTTTTTACCCTTAACAAACTATGAAACTATGAAACTTTTTAAACTCCGAAACCCATTCCCCCTTCCCAGTCCCTAAATGATGACGACATGTTCTGGATCCCCTAAAGCTTTTATCTTTTCCAATCTATTTATCAAACTATCTACCTCAATCTGTCTTTTTTTTTAAATCAAAAAAGGGAAAAATTTCAGAGCACCTCAAAAAACCCAAAAATGAAAAAAGTGCTTTTTTAAAGCAATGTAAAATAAGTACAAAACGGTTTAATAAAATCGAAAAGGGCGAATTATTCTAAGGGAAGTAAAAAATTTTTTTAAAATTTCAGGAAAACTTCGGTTCTAAAACGAAGTCAAATTTTGGGGGGGTACTTCGGGGTGAACGAAGTTTTGGCTATTGATTGAAAAAAGGGGCTGCGAGCACATAGCATTACTTGGGGCAAAAAACCTCTGGGGGGAAAGAAGGGATAGCCTGCATGCCATGTCAGAGATGAACCCAATCAAGCCCGGCGGGATTTGGGGACATCCCCGCACTATAAAATTTTGGGGGCCCAAGACGGGGGAGCCATCCCCGCTTCACGTACTGTTTGGGGAAAGGGTGCTCCCGGGATCCCCCTTATGATACTGATAAAAAAGAACTCATTTTTATTTAGGGGATTTTTTGGGGGTGTTTTAAATTTTTCCAGAGACTGCTTCTTTTCCCGTTCTTTTTCTGTTTTTTGGGGGGGAATTGGATCTAAAGGGTCCAGTGTTTTTCCCAGTGCAGCTGCATATACTTTTTAAATTTGTATCTGCTCAAAAGCCTTAAATACCCAAAGGGGGGAAACTAAGCCTGTTCCTGTTGTATTCATTTAAAGAAAAAAAAGGGGTTTTTACAATACAAATAAAATTTAAATTTTTTTGGCTGATTAATTCTTTTCCCAAATTTACATCCGGGGGTTAAATTTTAAACGTTGTTCCCTTCCCTGGTGGTGACTAAAAGAAACCGTTTATTTCACCGCCAAAAAATTTAAATTTTTCCTGTAGAAATAATTCACAAGCAAGGTTAATTAAAAGTTTTCCTCTTGTTGGTGTTGCGTAAAAAAAACACGCCATTGTACACGCTACAAGCTCGCAGCTTTTGGTTTGCTCAATTTTTTTTGCGCAATTTACATCCAGGAGTTAATTAAGCGTTTGTTCTGCTGCTGTGGTTGACTAAAAGAAAACGTTTATTTCACCGCCAAAAAAACATTTTCCTGTAGCATAATTCACAAGCGAAGGGTTTAAATTTTACTAGTGTTGACGATTATTATCGACAAAGTTGAAATCGCACGGTATTTACGTTGATCGGTTTTTTTAATCACGCGATAAATTTAGTTAAAAATCTGTGCATAATCTATTAATATCGCGCCATTTTCGGCGCTTCCTGTCATTTTGGGGGGCCAGCAAATCAGCTTACAGAATAGAGCAGGGAGAGATGTGTGTGCGACGTCATGACTGGGAATGTGTATGGTTTGCGTTTGGCTGGAAAAATCACATGACCTCGTTTTATATAGAACACCCTTCCTTTTTCATAAACAGTGTCTGTCAGTGTCTCATAGCAGTAGGACTGCGCTCTGCCTCTGTCCAAACAGCTCAGCAAACAGCTCAGCAAAATTATTTATTTTTTTCACAGAGACAGCCTACTTTTAGCTGTGATCCTTAGAAGTTAGTTAGATTAGAGATTTGCAGATTTTAGGTAGTTAGGCAGAGAATTTTAAAGGAGCATCTACCGCTATAAAGTCATGGAGGGAAGCGGGGAGGGGGGGCCCCCGCGGGCGAACACAGACAAGCTCTATAAAGGATACTGGATATTGTACAGCCAAAACTTTGTTTAGACATTGCATTGCCTTATATTAGGATACAGATCTTTTCTAGTAACTGCAGGTCTATTTGTTTTTGGTCAAAAAAATCACTTTTATTCTCAGTATACATTTCAGATAGGTGTTCTTTTTAAATTTTTGGGCCCCGTCCAGCTTTGTTGAATATAGCCACCTTGCACTTAAATTTGAATACAGCAATTTTGTAGTCACCACAGGGTTTATAGGTGCCAAAAAATACCTTTTATTATCAGTTATACATTTCAGATACGTGTTTTTTTTCACTTTGGCGCAGCCAGCTGTGTTGATAGAGCCACCTTGCAGTTAAATTTGGGAAACCAGCAACTTTGTAGTCACCACAGGTGTACTTTATAGGTGCCAAAAAAACCTTTTTAAAAATCCGATACATTTCAGACAGGTGTTTTTTTTTAAATTTTGGTCAGTCAAAGCTTTGTTGATAGATCAAATTTGCAGTTAAATTTGAATACAGCAATTTTTGTAGTCACCACAGGTGTAACTGATAGGTGCCCCAAAAATACCTTTTAATATCTGTATACATTTCAGACGTGTTTTTTTCACTGTTGGTCAGTCTAGATTTGTTCTAAGATCTTCTTTGCAGTTAAATTTGAATCCAGCAACTTTGTAGTCACCACAGGTTGATAGGTGCCAAAAAATTAAACCCTTTTATTAATCATATACATTTCAGATACGTGTTTTTTCACTTTGGCGCAGGCCAGCTGGTTTTATAGAGCCACCTTGCAGTTAAATTTGAATCCAGCAACTTTGTAGTCACCACAGTGTACTGATAGGCGCCAAAAATACCTTTTTAATATCCCTTATACATTTCAGACAGGTGTTTTTTTTCACTTTTGGTCAGTCAAGCTTTGTTTATAGATCTACTTTGCAGTTAAATTTGAATACAGCAATTTTGTAGTCACCACAGGTGAATTGATAGGTGCCAAAAAATACCTTTTATTATCCCGTATACATTTCAGACAGGTGTTTTTTTCACTTTTGGTCAGTCAAGCTTTGTTGATAGATCTACTTTGCAGTTAAATTTGAATACAGCAATTTTGTAGTCACCACAGGTGTACTGATAGGTGCCAAAAATACCTTTTAATATCCGTATACATTTCAGACAGGTGTTTTTTTTCACTTTTGGTCAGTCAAGCTTTGTTGATAGATCTACTTTGCAGTTAAATTTGAATCCAGCAACTTTGTATTCACCACAGGTTGATAGGTGCCAAAAAATACCATTGATTCTCAGTATACATTTCCGATACGTGTTTTTTTTTCAGTTTGGCGCAGGCCAGCTGTGGTGATAGAGCCAACTTGCAGTAAAATTTGAATCCAGCAACTTTGTAGTCACCACAGGTGTACTGAAAAGGTGGCAAAAATACGTTTTAATATCCGTATACATTTCATACAGGTGTTTTTTTCACTTTTGGTCAGTCAAGCTGTGTTGATAGATCTACTTTGCAGTTAAATTTGAATATAGCAATTTAGTACTCACTAGTGATGAGCGATTATGTTGACTATCGTCATCGTTTCGATAGTCGATATCGGCAGTTATCTAGACGATTTTCGATAGTCGATAACCAATCATCGTCGATGACCATTAAAGTCTATGGGAGAGGAACAACACCTTCATTATTAAACCCAAACAGGGCTGGATAAGCTGGAATTAACATCCACAACAGTCAAATGAATACGTGCTACATCTTAGGCAACACACTTAGGTTATAAAGCCACAGAAAAAAAAATCACACACCAGTCACTATCCCTGTCTTGTAACACAGTACCACAAATTAAAAAGTGCCAGAAGGCATTTTGAATTGAACCATCATTTTACTTGAACTGGACATTGAAAATCCCTGTCCTGGAACGCAACATGAGCCCCAAACCTGCTGAGCACTATTCTCTGTAGTATAGAGCTATTTTACAGTTTGGGGTGTCAGGCTTCTTTGCTGAGCACTATTTCTGAGATAGACTATGGTACATTTTGGGGGTTCAGGTCCTTGCTGGCCTATTCTCTGTATATAAGGT
>JAODAL010020259.1:0-69929 GCA_025379985.1 Phyllomedusa bahiana | reverse complement strand
AAACCCAATCAAAACCCTTGGTTGCGGGTGCCCGGCCGTAGATGCACGGCATTTGGGGCCTCATCGAGTAAACCCCCTGCTGCAAAAACGCCCCCCTTCGTGCTGCGACCGGGCCTGCCCAGGAATTTTGTGCCCTGCCACTTGCAGGTGAAAAGCCCACCTCTCTGTCTACATATTTTTTGTTTCAAAATGTACAGACACTGTTTGATAAAGATATCTGTATATGATAAATACACACCCTGTATTTGACTCCAAATGAACCCAGTAACAAGCTTGGGTAACCCTTGGATATAAATTGCGCTCCCCAGATGGCCAGGAAAAATTTACTTGTACAAGCACAAGCACAAACAGGCTTAATTAACCTTCGGATATGAATGCTACAGGCAAAATGTCTTCTTTGGCGGTGAAAAAGAAAGTTTCTTTTAGTGACCACAACAGCAGAACAACGCTTAATTAACCCCTGCATCTAAATTGCACAAATGAAATGAGCAACCAAAAATTACCAGCTTTGTAGCGTGTTAAAATGGCGTGTTTTTTACGGTACAGAACAACAGAAAAACTTGTAATTAACCTTCGGTTATGAATTATGCTACAGGCAAAATTTCTTCTTTGGAGGTGTAAAAAAACGTTTCTTTTAGTGACCACAACAGCAGAACAACGCTTAATTAACAGCTGGATCTAAATTAGCGCAAAATAAATGAGCAACCAAAAATTACCAGCTTGTAGGTGTTAAAATGGCGTGTATTTTAACGGTACAGAACAACAAAAAAACTTAAATTAACCTTCGGTTATGAATTATGCTACAGGCAAAATTTCTTCTTTGGAGGTGTAAAAAAACGTTTCTTTTAGTGACCACAACAGCAGAACAAGGCTTAATTAACCCCTGGATGTAAATTGCGCAAAAGAATTGAGCAACCAAAAATTACCAGCTTTGTAGCGTGTTAAAATGGCGTGTATTTTACGGTACACAACAACAGAAAAAACTTGTAATTAACCTTTGGTTATGAATTATGCTACAGGAAAAATTTCTTTTTTGGTGGTGAAAAAGAACCTTCCTTTTAGTGACCACAACAGCACAACAACACTCAATTAACCCCTGGATGAAATTGCGCAAAAGAAATGAGCAACCAAAAAATGAAGTGGGTATTTGGATTGAAAAACGCTTTTTCTTTAAATGAATACAACAGGAACAGGCTTAGATAACCCTTGGATATTAAAATGTGCTGTGAGCAGATAGCATTAAAATGTAAAATGGAGCTGCACTGGACACACACTGGACTTCAGTTCCAATACCCCACAAAATCAGAATTAGAACGTAAGAGAAGCAGTCTCTGAGACAAGCTGTGACACCCCCCAAAAATCGCTGTATAAGAATGATTTCTTTAGTAAGAGATATCATAAGCAGCCATGGCAGCCATGGCAGCACCTTCCCTACTCAGTACAGTGAGAGCGGTATGAGCTCCCAGCGTTGCGCCCGGACTTATATAGTGCGGTGACGTCACAGAATCCCGCCGGTCCTGTTTTGGCTTAATCTCTTCAAAATGTCATGTAGGCTATGCCCTTCTTCCTCCCAGAGTTCTTTGCCCCATATAATGTCATGTGCTCGCTGCCATTTTATCATTCAAAAACACACTTCGTTCCTGCGAATTACCCCAAACTTCGACTTCGTTCAGAACCAAAGTTTTCCTGAAATTCTAAACAAATTCCACTTCGTTAGAATCAATTCGCCCATCTCTAGGTGTGTTAGGTGGCTTGAACAGGAATTTTGGGTACATTTTCTCAGGAAGTTCCACAACTAAAATTTATACCATCTTTCTATTTTTTTCACCTTATATTCTAGGTTACTGCAAACTAGTGATACATGTTTTGGATGTGAAAATTTTAAAAGCATCATTAAAAGTGTTAAAAAAATACTAAAGAATTGGGAGTCAAAATAACAACATATTAAATACTGATCGAAGGAAGTTACAGTCAGGGTAGCAGAAGTCATCATTCATTCTATACCAGACCTTCAGCACAAGCAATATTTTAGTTGCTTAATTTGTTTCATCCCAGCTCAGCAGCATTCATTTGTTTTAAACCCTTTCATTATAGGCAGCAATGATGTATCACCAGTCAGACCACCAGTTGATAGCATGCTTTCCCATGTAAACACCTTCTTGTGCACAGGATTTCCTGCCTATCAAATTCCTCCAAGCAGCTCTCGAACACCTCCTCTCTCCACTAAGCTCCTCACCTCTGTACCTCTATGTCCCTCTATGAATAGCCTGCTGCTGAAAAATATACCATGATTTCTGTGGCGCACTCACAGTCTGGTCCCCAGCCACAGTAACGTACCTTCTCCACGTCCCCGCTCCTTAGGACACGCGCCCGTTGGCTATTAAATTTAAAGGGCCAGTGCACCGGCGACTGGCTGTCCACGGATGCTGACATTATTTAACCCTGCCTCTTCCTGTTATCCATTGCTGGATCAATACTACCTTGTGCCTAGCAAGAAAGTGCTCCTTAAAGTCTATGGGCCACATGTATAAAACGGTTTTGGTCTAAAACTCACTTTTTTCCCCATAGGTTTCTATTGGGAAAAATGTGAGTTTTAGACCAAAACCGTTTCATACACGTGGCCCTATGTTCTGATATTCCATAGCCATTGCCTCTGTCCCTTGACCACAAACCTTTGCTGACTGTCCAGACCTTCGTGCCTATCCTCGACTACAAGCCTGCCTGACCATTCTGTACCACGCTACACTTCCTGGTAGGCCTTCGGCCGCAGCAAGGCTCTAGTGAACACCGGGACCTTCTTAGACCCTACTCCCTGATGTGGCTTACACCACCGCTTGCGGTAGTCTAGAGGATTCACTACCTCATCTGTTAGTTTGATCCAGCCATGGATCCCGCCAAGGTGCCTCTGACAAGCAGAGCAGGGCGGAACTCACCACCATTGTGGCCCAGCAGTCGCAGCAGAGTGCGCAACAGGCACAGCAGCTAAACCAGCAGACCATGATGCAGCAGCTCCTCTCCTCTCAGCAGCAGCAGCCGTCTCCCATGCCTTTCTCTGTGTCCACGTCAACGGCTCCATTGGTGTCCATTGGCACCAAGCTACATCTCTCCATGCCGACGAAGTTTGATGGGGACCCTAAGGCATGCAAGGTTTTCATCACCCAGTGTTCCCTGCATGTGGAACTAATAGCCATTGAGTTCCTGACCAAAAGGTCCAAGGTGGCCTTTGTGGTAAGCATCCTCTCGGAAAAAAGCCCTTGCTTGGGAGACTCCGCTCTGGGACAGAGATGATCCTGTCATGGCTAACTTTTCTACGTTCCTGCAAGAATTCAGCAGTGTCTTCAAGGAACCAGCTCGTGCATCTCTGCCGAGATCGCGATTTTGAACCTGCGACAAGGAGATTCTTCCATGGGCGAATACGGTCTACAATTCCGCACCCTGGCCTTGGAATTGTCCTGGAATGAAGCAGCATTAACCCTTCACCAACATTGAACGTATGAGTACATCCTGATGCAGGTAAGGGGCTTTGTAGTGGGATCGCTCTGTGATCCCGCTACATAGCCGCCGGGTGTTAGCTGCTAATTGCAGCTAACACTTGGAAAGGGAGGGCGCTGACGCCTTCCCGCGCTGTTTAAAAGAGTTTTATCGTTACAAAGATCATGTCTCAGATTATGGGGACAGTAAAAATAAGCACTTTTGTAATTGGGTTGCATTACCTCTGTCACTTGGTTTAGCAGATATGAGCTTTTCTGTAAATCTGTGTTCTATTTCTGCTGTTGCTGGTCGGACACGCCCCCTGGACGTTTCCCGTCCCCCCTAGACCTGCCCCCTGCACTGTCATTGGCTGGCTGACATTTCACTCAGCCTATTGGGATACGCCCCTAGACCACGCCCCCTGTGCTGTGATTGGCTCCCTGAACACTCTGTGTTTACTCCCCTCTGAGCTGTTAAAATCGATAGTGAAACCAAGGTCTGCTGGCTCTATATACATCTCAGCTCTAGGGTGAAGGATCTGGGCAATGACTGCCTGTTCAAAGGGCTTTTGCCAAGAGGTTGATTCACCTCCTTACAGGTCCAGTCCTTAAGCTGCTACTTTGAAAAGAAGGTCTTCTGTTCCTCAGATCTAATGCACCCCCCACCTCCTTATGACATCATCATCTGTAGTGTATACCATAAGGATTCCACCCAATACTTTTACAAGCTGTATGTGTAGTGTAATGCATATCTGCTCTGCAAGAGAGAGGTTGGGAGTTCAAGCCCCATCAGTATTTTTTTTTTCTTTTATAAATTGTACACATATGTAAAGATATGAAAATATATGTGCAGACATCTATAATTTTATTTATATACAAACACAAAGCTCCCCTATATAGTGTCCCATCCTCACAGTCACACCAAGCACTTCCATGTTGGTGATACAATTCATATACTCTGGGGGATGAGACATGATATAGGGGAGCTATGTATGTGTATATATATCATTATAGAGATTGACATATATATTTTAGGTCTCTCTACATATGTGTAGAATTTAGGGGGGGAAAATTCTCTGTGAGGTACTAGAACTCCAAATCCCTTCATTGTAAAGCCAAAGCTCTACCGCTACACTATCAGACCAAGTTAGTTACAGGTTGAGCAGGGTCTTCTCTCAAAGCTGATTGCTTCTCTCCCCGTTGTTTTCACTCACATGTCACTGACAGCAAGCAGAGATCTTTACTTGAAGCTGACATTTGTCCTTGTAGTTGAGTAAAGATCTCTGCCTGTTGTCAGTACAATTTGGGTGAACACCAATAGAACAGAAGTAAAAACTGCTGGCTTTCAGTGTAATTTGTGTGAAAACTAAGAGATATAACAGGTGCTTGGTGGAGTTTGTGGAGCCTGAAGGCTGCAGACATAAGCATGCAGGAGGCTACAGAGCTGTTATATCCAGACAACCAGACAACCTTCTGCATCCCCTGCTTCAAACAAAATGATGATGTCACAGTTCTTCAGTGAGGAGAGACACGCCTCCTGGGAGAAGAGACACGCCTGCTGACAGGAGAGACACACCTGCTGACAGGAGAGACACGCACCTGGATTTCAAACTCAATCTGAGAGAATTAGCTGAACAGCACGAGCAGCTCAAACGATAAAACTCCTTTAACCCCTTAGAAAGTTGACCGTTGGCCGTGACATCTAAATCAATGAGAAAAGGTGCCGCGCATCGATCCTCACTGCTATCGGGGCACCTGCGCAAAATCGCGGGGCCCAGATCGCTTAACATAGCAGTTGGAAGCCTTGTAAAGGCTTCCATTGTCGATTTTTCTACTTCCAGTCCCAGGCCGGAAGAGGGGAAACCGCAATATTGGTACACCCTAATGCATTGTCTATACAATGCATTAGGTTGTATAAATGATCGAGCCCAGTATTGGTGTAGTACCCTTTGGAGGACTCAAAGTTAGGCTATGTTCACACAGCGTAATATCGGCACGCATTTCGCTGCGTTTTTGTGCTCTAATACGGTCGATATGCGCGCTGACATTACAGAGAACTATGGATTACGCATCATCCCCCCGCAAATTTACAATACGATTGTATTGTACGCACGTGCAGATAAGTGACATGCCAGTAATGCATGTCTATGGGTCCGGCAGGCTGCCGGCCCCCCCAGAGCCGCGGGAGTACGTGCTCCCGAGACACACAATGTAATGCAATGTATTCCAAAGTGGTAGCAATAGAAAGTACACTTCAGACCACAAAAAAATGCCCCCTCACTCAAGTCCGTAGGTGTTAGTACAAAAAAGTTATTGGCCGCAGAAAATGACGCCATGGCCGAAATTTCAAAAGTAGAAAATATTTGGAATTTTTCTTTACAGTACCAAAACATAATAGAAACCCTACATGTTTGGTATTGGGGGATGCGTCTCAACCTATAAAATACAGATAACACATCATTTTTACCAACGATTGAACACCGTAAAAACAATAAAAACAAAACTCCCGCAAACATGACACAAGTATGTTTTTTTCACATTTTAGATTTTTTTTGTGGCTTCCTAGTATATTCTATGGTAATATAATTAACACCATTAGAAAGTATGTCTTGTTCTGCAAAATGAAAGCCCTCATATGCCCTCATAAGTTATGACTCTTTGAAGGCTAGGAGGGCAAAAAAAACGTCAAAAAAGAAAGGGTGTTAATGGGTTAAGCACCACATTCAAGATGGATCTCTCTAGCCGGATAAAGGATGCTCTGTCCACCCGAGACCCTCCTGCAACCCTGAGTGCCTTTATTCACCTGGCAATTTGGATTGACATGCGCTTTTCAAAGAGACAAGTGTGAACTGGTCAAGCCACGTCATCTACCCCATCTTGCTCCAGTCTTTCAAAGGGTACCACTGCTTCCCTCTCAGCCAGCCACTGAAGAGGCCATGCAAGTGGACAGAGCCCACCTGACTCCGCAAGAGATGGCATGAGAACCTGTGCCTCTACTGTACCAGACACGAACATTACCGCCGGGGCAGTCCACTCCGTCCACAACATCCAGGAAACAAATATACCTAGGCCATGTGGGAGATGAGTCCCTAGGTGTGAGTAATTACTCTCCACATCTGACCATGCCAATTCAAATCATGACCGATTCCAGTGTCTGGTTCCAAGCTGTCGCTTCCTGGACTCAAGACCTGTCAGGAACTTCATAGATACAGCCCTGGTGATCAAGTATCATCTCCCGGTGGTCTGCTTGGATAAACCCCTGGTCATCTGCTGAAGTCAGATGTGTGCTTCTCAGTGACCCTGTTCAGTTTCGTAATGGACTGTTGTCCCTTTAAGTAGGTGCATTACATAAGGAGAAAATTGCATTACTCCCCCATTCTTCCTCAGACGTTCTTCTGGGTCTTCTGTGGCTGCCACGCCATGCCTCTATGCTCAACTTGAAAATGGGCGAAGTCATGCATAGGGTCAAGATTGCCAGTCTTGTTGTTTGGTGGCACTCCACTTCTCCACTAATGTCCTCCAAGCCTCTGCTGGGTCTGTCCGCTCCATATCAAGACTTTGTGGACATCTTCTCCAAGAAGCTGGCTGAGACCCTGCCTCCTCATCATCCATATAATTGTCCCATGGACCTACTGCTCGGCACCAGCCCTCCCCAGGGTAGGGTCTATCCTCTACCAGAGGATAGACCCTACCAGAGTACCAGAGACTCGAGCAATGTTGTCCTACATACAAGAAAACCCTCAGAAGGGGTTTATCCGTAAGTCTACGTCTCCTGCTGGGTTATTCTATGTGAAGAAGAAAGATGGTTCTCTACGCCCGTGTATTGACTATCATGACCTCAACAAAATAACTATTAAAAATTGGTGCCTGATACCATTGATCACTTAGCTATTTGACCGTCTCTGAGGTGCCAGAATTTTCTCTAAACTAGACTTATGGGGAGTGTAAATGAGGGGGATGAGTGGAAGATGGCCTTCAACACCCGGGATGGGCACTTCAAGTACTTGGTCAAGCCCTTCGGGTTGAGTAATGCCCGTGTTCCAGGGCTTTGTCAACAACATCTTCAGAAACCTCCTATATTCCTGTGTTGTTATCTACCTGGATGACATTCTCGTGTTCTCACCTGTCCCCGAGTCCCATCGGATCCATGTGTGTCAGGTCCTGAGATGTCAACACAGCAACTGCCTCTATGCCAAAGTGGAGAAGTGCCGCTTTCACCAGACCAGTCTGCCGTTTCTCTGGTACATCATCTCAGACAAAGCTTTGCAGACGGACCGCGCAAAGTCGTCCCTGGTCCTGCAATGGCCATGGCCTGTTGGTCTCCGGGACATACAGCGTTTCCTGAGGTTTGTCAATTATTAGAGGCAATCTACAGCTGAAGAAGCCTTCTCTAAGCTAAAATTCTTTCACCTCTGCACCCATTCTGTCCCGTTTTGATACTGAGAAACCTTTTTTCTTGGAAGCTGGTGCCTGTTTTATGGGGGCTGGGGCAGTCCTCACACAAAAAGGCCCCAAAGGCAAGACCCTGACCTGCGGATTCTTTTTCAAGATGTTTTCTCACTCAGAAAAGAATTACACCATCAGGGATCGGGAATTGCTGGCGATCAAACTGGCCTTGGAAGAAAGGTACCACCTCCTGAAGAGGGCTCATAATCCGGTCAATATTTAAACTGACCACAAAAACCTCCAATACCTCCAGACTGCCCAGCATCTAAATTTGCACCAAATTCTGAATACATTTTCATCCTGCTAAGAAGAATATCAAGCCCAATGCCCTCTCCTGTGCCTCCGACATAATAGGGGAGGAAATGGCCCCTAGGCACATTGTACTACTGGAGCGCCTGATCTCCGCAGCTCTCGTAGACCTCCGACGTGTCCCACCGGGTAAGATGTACGTGTGCCCTGCGCTCTGGAAGAAAATTCTAAGATGGGTTCATTGCTCACTGGTGGTTGGGCACCCCAGTGCACATAAATCTTGTCAGCTGATTTCTCGCTTTTATTGGTGGCCAGATCTCACTAAGGATATCAAAGAATTTGTGGAATCATGTATTATGTGTGCCCACAACAAGACGCCTCGTCTCAAGCCATCAGGACTGTTGCATCCCTTACCGATCCCAAAGAACCCATAGTCCCACAAAGGCATGGACTTTATTACCGACCTACCTCCCTCTTTCAAAAATATTGTAATATGCATGATCACTGACCGCTTCTCCAAAATGTCATGTTGATGCGTGTTTTAAATCGAAACCAGTGTAAATCACACCGTACATTGTCACATGCGTGTTTGGGTCTGTTTTGGGTCCGAAACACGACTAGAAATGCATCAACAAAAGACAGTGTGAACGTATCCTTATGGAGCTACAGTAATGAGTCGCGTTACTGATCAGCAAATCCTGAAGCCACAGAATGCAGCAAAAAGTCTGCAAAGAGGAACAGAAGATTAAAACAGTAAGTGTGAATATTGGTATATATACAGTGGGGAAAATAAGTATTTGATACACTTGTGATTTTTCAAGTTTTCCCACCTACAAAGCATGGAGAGGTCTGTCATTTTTATCATAGGTATACTTCAAGTGTGAGAGACAGAATCTAAAATAAAATCCAGAAAATCAAATAGTATGATTTTTAAATAATGAATAAAATTTTATTGCTAGAACTAAGTACTTGGTCACCTACCAACCAGCAAGAATTCTAGCTCTCACGGACCTATTAGTTTTTCTTTTTCTGTCGGGGCATGAGTAAAATACTTAGCTCCAGGACACTTTGATTCAGTTCCAGCTGTCAGTTTGTACATCCCAGAAATAGCCATCGCTAACATGACGGGTACAGTCAATCACAGGCCACAACGTCACATGCACGGGATCCAGGGCCGGAGTGGGAATAAAAAGCAGCCCTGGCACAAAGCCCACACCAGCCCACATACAATATCTGCTTAAAAAAATTCCCTTGTTAATGCACCTCACCACTTTCTAAAATAAACTACACTATAAGGGTGCTTTCACAGAGAGCATTATGGTGCGTTTTTAAATGTTTTTGGTGCTTTTTGTGAAGAAAGACACAGCAGTTAATGCTGTACATTTCTACACAAAAAACGCATTTAAAAAACTCACCAAAAACCGCTCAGTGTGAAAGCACCCTAAACACAAGCAAGAGAGAAAAAGTGGGCAAAGAAACCCCTAATCACAGAGTCACATGTGCATTTACTTTACAATCAGGGACAAGCCTATGCTGCCACTATACAAACACCAACATAACATACAACACCACCAATTAGATCACCAGTAATCAGGTCCCCATCACATGAATACAGCACTGATTCAACACAGAAGTAAAATAACCCCCGACATCAGGGACTCACAGGAGACGTCATCTCTAATGGGAGTTGTTCTCTTCTCCTTTTCTTCTCTATCTGGCCCAAACTTCCATGATGTCTTCCCTGATGAGTCATTCACTTCCCATTTTTTCTCCGTCTGGTACAGAATGCAATGTCTTCTTCTCCTGGTCACTACTCGTCCCTGTAGAATTTACCACAAAAACATCTTAGGCAGGGTTCACATGGCAATAACTGCGGGACGTATTTCGCCCGCAATTACACTGTGTGCTCGGGAGCAGGGGGGGCCAGCAGCCGGCCGGCACCATAGACATTTATTACTAGCGGCGTGTATTCGACGCTAGTAATTGACATGTCACTTCTCTCCCCGCTCGGGGTATTGTGCGAGCGGGGAGAGGAGACGTAATCCATAGTTCTCTATGAGAACTGTGGATTACCATAATGAATGGGACGTATTTAGCCAGGTAGGGCCAGTGCCAGTAATTAGCTAAGTAGAACCAGTAATTAACTAGGTAGGGCCAGTAATTAGCCAGGTAGGGCCAGTGCCAGTAATTAGCCAGGTAGGGCCAGTAATTAACCATGTAGGGACAGTAATTATACAGGTAGGTCCAGTAATTAACCAGGTAGGGCAAGTAATTAGCTAGATAGGGCCAGTAATTAGCCAGGTAGGGCCAGTGCCAGTAATTAGCCAGGTAGGGCCTGTAATTAGCTAGGTAAGGCCAGTAATTAGCCAGGTAGGGCCAGTAATTAGCCAGGTAGTGCAAGTAACCAGGTAGGGCCAGTAATTAGCCAGGTAGGGCTAGCAATTAGCCAGGTATGGCCAGTGCCAGTAACCAGGTAGGGCCAGTAACCAGGTAGGGCCAGTAATTAAGCAGGTAGGACCAGTGCCATTAATTAGCCTGCAAGGTCCAGTAGTTAGACAGGTAGTGCCAGTAATTAGCCAGGTAGTGCCAGTAATTAGCCAGGTAGGGCCAGTAATTAGCCAGCTAGGGCCAGGGCCAGTAATTAGCCAGGTAGGGCCAGTAATTTGCTAGGTAGGGCCTGTAATTAGCCAGGTAGGGCCAGTTATTAGCCAGGTAGGGCCAGTGCCAGTAATTAGCTAGGTAGTACCAGTAATTATCTAGGTAGGGCCAGTAATTAGCCAGGTAGGGCCAGTGCCAGTAATTAGCCAGGTAAGACCAGTAATTAGTTAGGTAGGGCCAGTAATTAGCGAGGTAGTGCATGTACACAGGTAGGGCCAGTAATTAGCTAGGTAGGGCCAGTAATTAGCCAGGTAGGGTCAGTAATTAGCAAGGTAGGGCCAGTAATTAGCCAGGTAGGGCCAGTAATTAGCCAGGCAGGGCCAGTAATTAGCAAGGTAGGGCCAGTGACAATAAATAGACAAGAAGTGCCAGTGCCAGTAATTAGTTTAAAAAAAAATAATACTCACCTGTTGCCCTTCTTCCCTTCCTCTTTTCCTGGTCCGGAGCCGTCCAAGCTCACAACCCAGTGCAGGCCGCAGAGCAGGCAGCGCAATGACGTCATCACATCGCACTGCCTGCGTGGCGGTCTCCAGAGGGCAGAACGACGGGATCAGAAGACTGAGAGCAATGAAACTTGGCACAGTTATTAATCCGTCTCTACATAGGTGCCACTTAGGGCCAGTAATTAGCCAGGTTGGGCCAGTGCCAGTAATTAGCCAGGTAGGGTCTGTAATTAGCCAGGTAGGGCCAGTTATTAGCCAGATAGGGCCAGTGCCAGTAATTAGCCAGGTAGGACCAGTAATTAGTTAGGTAGGGCCAGTAATTAGCCAGGTAGGGCCAGTAATTAGCTATGTAGGGCCAGTAATTAGCCAGGTAGGGCCAGTAATTAGCCAGGTAATACCAGTGCCAGTAACCAGGTAGGGCCAGTAATTAGTGGGTGGGGCATTAATTAGCCAGGTAGGGCTAGTAATTAGTCAGGTAGAGCCAGTGCCAGTAACCAGGTAGGGCCAGTAATTAGCTAGGTAGGGCCAGTAATTAGCCAGGTAGGGCTAGTAATTAGCTAGGTAGGGCCAGTAACCAGGTAGGGCCAGTAATTAACCAGGTAGGGCCAGTGCCAGTAATTAGCCAGGTAGGGCCAGTAGTTAGCCAAGTAGGGCCAGTAATTAGCCAGGTAGAGCCAGTAATTAGCCAGGTAGGGCCAGTAATTAACCAGGTAGGGCCAGTAATTATCCAGGTAGGGCCAGTGCCAGTAATTAGCCAGGTAGGGCCAGTAATTAGCTAGGTAGGGCCATTAATTAGCCAGGTAGGGCCAGTTATTAGCCAGTTAGGGCCAGTACCAGTAATTAGCCATGTAGGGCCAGAAATTAACTAGGTAGGGCCAGTAATTAGCCAGGTAGGGCCAGTGCCAGTAATTAGCCAGGTAGGACCAGTAATTAGGTAGGGCCAGTAATTAGCCAGGTAGGGCCAGTAATTAGCCAGGTAGGGACAGTAACCAGGTAGAAGCAGTAATTAGCTAGGTAGGGCCAGTAATTAGTTAGGTAGGGCCAGTAATTAGCCAGGTAGGGCCAGTAATTAGCCAGGTAGGGCCAGTGCCAGTAATTAGCCAGGTAGGGCCAGTAATTAGCAAGGTAGGGCCAGTGCCAGTAACCAGCTAGGCAGGGCCAGTAATTAGCAAGGTAGGGCCAGTGCTAGTAAGTAGCCAGGTAGAACCAGTTATTAGCCAGGATGGGCCAGTGCCAGTAATTAGCCAGGTAGGACCAGTAATTAGTTAGGTAGGGCCAGTAATTAGCCAGGTGGGGCCATTGCCAGTAACCAGCTAGGCAGGGCCAGTAATTAGCAAGGTAAGGCCAGTGCCTGTAATTATCCAGGTAGGGCCAGTTATTAGCCAGGTAGGGCCAGTGCCAGTAATTAGCCAGGTAGGACCAGTAATTAGTTAGGTAGGGCCAGTAATTAGCTAGGTAGGGCCAGTAGTTAGCCAGGGAGGGCCAGTAATTAGCCAGGTAGAGCCAGTAATTAGCCAGGTAGGGCCAGTAATTAACCAGGTAGGGCCAGTAATTAGCTAGGTAGGGCCAGTAATTAGCCAGGTAGGGCCAGTAATTAGCTAGGTAGGGCCAGTAATTAGCCAGGTAGGGCCAGTAATTAACCAGGTAGGGCCAGTGCCAGTAGCCAGGTAGGACCAGTAATTAACTAGTTAGGGCCAGTAATTAGCCAAGTAGGGCCAGTGCTAGTAATTAGCCAGGTAGGACCAGTAATTAGTTAGGTAGGGCCAGTAATTAGCCAGGTAGGGCCAGTAACCAGGTAGGGCCAGTAATTAGCTAGGTAGGGCAAGTAATTAGCCAGGTAGGGCCAGTGCCAGTAACCAGGTAGGGCCAGTAATTAGCTAGGTAGGGCCAGTAATTAGCAAGGTAGGGACAGTAAATAGCAAGGTAGCGCCAGTAATTAGTCAGGTAGGGCCAGTAATTAGCAAGGTAGCGCCAGTAATTAGCCAGGTAGGGCCAATAATTAGCCAGGCAGGGCCAGTAATTAGCAAGGTAGGGCCAGTGCCGGTAATTAGTCAAGTAGGGCCAGTGCCAGTAATTAGTTTAAAAAAAAAATAATACTCACCTGTTGCCCTACTTCCCTTCCTCTTCTCCTGGTCCGGAGCCGGCCACGCGCACAACCCAGTACAGGCCGCAGAGCAGGCAGCGCAATGACATCATCACATCGCACTGCCTGCGTGGCGGCCTCCAGAGGGATCAGAAGACTGAGAGCAATGAAACTTGGCACAGTTATTAGTCTGTCTCTGCATAGGTGACACTTAGGGCCAGTAATTAGCCAAGTCAGGCCAGTGCCAGTAATTAGCCAGGTAGGGCCAGTAATTAGCCAGGTAGGGCCAGTCAATAGCCAGGTAGGGCCAGTGCCAGTAATTAGCCAGGTAGGGCCAGTAATTAACTAGGTAGGGCCTGTAATTATCCAGGTTGGGCCAGTTATTAGCCAGGTAGGGCCAGTGCCAGTAATTAGCCAGGTAGGACCAGTAATAAGTTAGGTAGGACCAGTAATTAGTTAGGTAGGACCAGTAATTAGCCAGGTAGGGCCAGTAATTAGCCAGATAATGCCAGTGCAAGTAACCAGGTAGGGCCAGTAATTAGCTAGGTAGGGCCAGAAATTAGCCAGGTAGGGCTAGTAATTAGCCAGGTAGGGACAGTAACCAGGTAGGGCCAGTAATTAGCCAGGTAGGGTCAGTAACCAGGTTGGGCCAGTAATTAACCAGGTAGGGCCAGTGCCAGTAATTAGCCAGGTAGGGCCAGTATTTAGCAAGGTAGGGCCAGTAATTAGCCAGGTAGAGACAGTAATCAGCCAGGTAGGGCCAGTAATTAACCAGGTAGGGCCAGTAATTAGCCAGGTAGGGCCAGTGCCAGTAATTAGCCAGGTAGGGCCAGTTATTATCTAGGTAGGGCCTGTAATTATCCAGGTAGGGCCAGTTATTAGCCAGGTAGGGCCAGTACCAGTAATTAGCCAGGTAGGGCCAGAATTTAACTAGGTAGGGACAGTGCCAGTAATTAGCCAGGTAGGGCCAGTAATTAGTTAGGTAGGGCCAGTAATTAGCCAGGTAGTGACAGTAACCAGGTTGGGCCAGTAATTAGCTAGGTAGGGCCAGTAATTAGCCAGGTAGGGCCAGTGCCAGTAACCAGCTAAGCAGGGCCAGTAATTAGCAAGGTAGGCCAGTGCCAGTAAGTAGCCAGGTAGGGCCAGTTATTAGCCAGGTAGGGCCAGTGCCAGTAATTAGCCAGGTAGGACCAGTAATTAGTTAGGTAGGGCCAGTAATTAGCCAGGTAGGGCCAGTAATTAGCTAGGCAGGGCCAGTAATTAGCCAGGTAGGGCCAGTAATTAGCCAGGTAATGCCAGTGCCAGTAACCAGGTAGGGCCAGTAATTAGCTAGGTAGGGCCAGTAATTAGCCAGGTAGGGCTAGTAATTAGCCAGGTAGGGCCAGTGCCAGTAACCAGGTAGGGCCAGTAATTAGCTAGGTAGGGCCAATAATTAGCCAGGTTGGGCAAGTAACTAGCCAGGTTGTGCCAGTGCCAGTAACCAGGTAGGGCCAGTAATTAGCCAGGTAGGGCCAGTAATTAGCCAGGTAGGGCCAGTGACAGTAAGTAGCCAGGTAGGGCCAGTAATTATCTTGGTAGGGTCTGTAATTAGCCAGGTAGGGCCAGTAATTAGCCAGGTAGGGCCAGTGACAGTAAGTAGCCAGGTAGGGCCAGAAATGAACTAGGTAGGGCCAGTAATTAGCCAGGTAGGGCCAGTGCCAATAATTAGCCAGGTAGGACCAGTAATTAGCCAGGTAGGGCCAGTAATTAGCCAGGTAGTGACAGTAACCAGGTAGGGCCAGTAATTAGCTAGGTAGGGCCAGTAATTAGCCAGGTAGGGCCAGTGCCAGTAACCAGCTAGGCAGGGCCAGTAATTAGCAAGGTAGGGCCAGTGCCAGTAAGTAGCCAGGTAGGGCCAGTAATTAGCCAGGTAGGACCAGTGCCAGTAATTAGTTAAAAAAAAAAATAATACTCACCTGTTGCCCTTCTTTCCTTCCTCTTCTCCTGGTCCGGAGCCGGCCGCGCTCACAACCCAGTACAGGCCGCAGAGCAGGCAGCGCGATGACGTCATCACATCGCACTGCCTGCGTGGCGGCCTCCAGAGGGATCAGAAGACTGAGAGCAATGAAACTTGGCATGGTTATTAGTCCGTCTCTACATAGGTGCCACTTAGGGACACACACTTCTCCCATCTCTTTAAGCAACTGTAAACACCTCGCTTGTAGAAGTCGACAGGTTGTGACTTCGGAAATCAGTCTTATCATCTGGAAAATGCTTGCCCTTCAAAAACAACTTCGTTGTTGGAACGCGTTGGAAGTCCGATGGTGCGAGGTCGGGTGAATAAGGGGGATGTGGTCGAATTTCAAAGCCACAGGAAGTCCTTCTGGTTTCCTTGGCACATTGTCAATAGACCCTAAGAGCATTCTACTTGTTCCTGTGTCTGGAATGCTATGTTCACACGGCTTAACTGCGGGACGTAATTACGCCCCGCAATTACGCCGTGTGGCCGGGGGCGGGAGCGGGGGAGGGAGCGGGGGGTCGGCACCTCCCCGGGCCCATAACTTGCATTACCAGCGGCGCATATACGCCGCTAGTAATTCACATGTAAAATTATCTCCCTCCCCCCCCGGCGTATTCGCCGAGCGGGAGGGAGACTAATCCATAGTTCTCTATGAGAACTGTGGATTACCATAATGAATGGGCCGTTTTCAGCCCGTAATTTGCGCACTCCAGCGCGTAATTACGGACCGAAATACGGCCCATTTTAAGCCGTGTGAACATGGCCGAAATGTGTGAGCAGCCGAGGGAACCCAGTGAGGGGATACCTTATGCATGTGAAGATGCTCTTGGATGATTTTTACCCTAGACCCCACACTAATCTTGACATGGGCTAGCGAATGGTTATGCGATGATTTTCCAAAATGGCGAACAGTGTGTTCATCAACAGCAGAGTGTGGTCGCACTGGAATTGGAGCCGTTTGCACTGAAGTCCGACCACTTTGACGATGCCAGTCCTTGACTACATCATGTGATGAAGAATTATCACCATAAACTTCTTTCATCTCATCTCCTTTGGTGTGCGGCCTTTCAAGTAAAGGAACTTGATGACTGCTCTGTATTCCACTGGGTACATTATCAAACCTCACACCATTTCAGCACCTGTAAAATCGAGACTGTTATCAGTTTTGAGTTGCAAATTGGCATGTAACCTATAGAGACTTATTTCATTACACAAGTGCATTTTCAGCATCCTGTGATAAACAGAAGTTGGTCACGGGAAATCTTTAATTTACACCCCTCGTATAACTAGGCTAAAGGATAAGAAGCAGAAGGTCAGACTGCCCTTCTCTAGGGGTAACACACCCGTACCTAGGCTAAGGGGAAAGAAGCAGAAGTCATACCGCCCTATTTTAGGGGCAACACACCTAAGGTGTAAGAGGCAGAAGGTCATGCTGCCCTTCTCTCGTGGTAACATACCTAAGGGGCAAGAGGCAGAAGGTTGTGCTGTCCTTTTTTTTTAAAACTGTAAATTTTTATTAAAGTTTTCAGTACAAAAATACGATCAACAAAACTGCACAATATCAAAGTTTCAAAGAGATACTGTGCAATCTAAGTAGTAGAAACAAAGTGCAGTATAGAACAAGTAGATTTCAGTGGGTCAGATAGAATAAATTTCTAGTCTACAACCCAATAGCGCCCATCATTGGGGCCAGTGAGAGACAGACCCATAGACGGCTAAAGTGACACAGTTACTTACAAGACATGAAGACAAACTGACAAAATGGGGGTGGGGGGGGTGGAAGACCTAGGACAGGACACACAAGGAAGAAGCAAGGCTCCTAACACTAGATTTGCAATCCAATTATACCAAAGTAGAAAGCTACAAGTCATGTAGGATACAGTAAATATCCCATGGTTTCCAAACGCGATCGAATAGGTCCAGTTGGTTGTGAGATAGAGCAGTAAGATATTCCATTCGTCTAATTTCTTGCAAAAGGAGATTTAAGTCGTGCTGAGCGGGAATAGAAGCTTGTTTCCAAAATCTAGCTATGCTGTCCTTCTATAGGGGTAAAACACTCATAACTAGGCTAAGAGGTAAGACGCAGTAGGTCATACCACCCTCTTCTAGGAGTTACACTGCTGAAATTTAGGCTTGGAGGCAGAAGGTCATACCACCCTCTTCTAGGGGTAACACACCTGAAGGGTAAGAGGCAGAAGGTCATGCCACACTCTTCTAGGGGTAAAAAACCTAAGGGATAAGAGGCAGAAGGTCATGCCACCCTCTTCTAGGGGTAACACACCTGATGGATGACAAGCAGAAGGTCCTGCTGTCCTTCTCTAGGGGTAACCTACCTGAGGGGTCAGAGGCGGAAGGTCATGCCGCCCGCTTCTCGGGGTTACATAACTAAGGAGTAAGAGGAAGAAGGTCATGCCACCCTCTTCTAGGGGTAACATACCTAAAGGGTAGGAGGCAGAAGGTCATGCCACCCTCTTCTAGGGGTAACACATCTAATGGGTAAGAGGCAGAATGTCATGCCACCCTCTTCTAGGGGTAACACACCTAAATCGTAACAGGCAGAAGGTCTTGCCACCCTATTCTAGGGGTAACATACCTGAGGGGTAAGAGACAGAAGGTCATGCCACCCTCCTCTAGAGTAACACATCTAAAGGGTAAGAGGCAGAAAGTCATGCCACCCTCTTCTAGGGTAACACAGCATAAAGCGTAAGAGGCAGAAGGTCATGCCACCTTCTATACTAGGGCTAACATAAACACCTGAGGGGTAGCAGGCAGAAGGTGCATTGCCACTCCATCTGCTAGAAGTAAACATCACCGTATACGGGTAAAGAGGAAGCAGGTCCATGCTGATACCCGGGGTTAGAGGGTACGACCGCGTCGGACTACTGCTGGTCCAATATTAAAACCTGATTCAGTACAGGCATGAAGAAATGAACAAACTGTCATAGACAACAGAGCTGGTATGCGAGTTTCTCCTCAGTGAGAAGCGCAGGACCCAAAAGAGAGATGACCTTTATTACCCAATTTACACTGGATTTTTACAAACTGGCTTAGTGGAGGGCGCGTGGCTAGTTCCTTTGTTTCGTTGCAGTCTTCAGAATGTGCACTAGTTGATTGGTTCTCTTCTCCAGATATGGACCATGGTTTCCACCCAGGGTCCATGCGGCTACAGTAGTTGGGGAGTGGACCAGTGAAAGGGCCGCCATCATTGGAGTATCTGTAGCTGTCTCAGGGCTATAAGCTTATAATTGTAATAAATTTTTGTACCACAAAACTTCATTACAAAAGCATTAGAAAAATATGTTTCCCCCCATCACAATCCCCCCTAAAACATATTACAAACTCTGACCCTGAGTTTGTTTCACATTTGTTTCTTCCCCTAATCTAAAACTACCTAGTGGGGGGCCTGCCCTAAAAGCTGGGCGGGAAAAGTGATTGTGGATGGCTTCACCAGGTTTGAGATGAGGCCACTCCTATGTCCGAGTGAACCCCCCCTTTTAGTTGGACTTTCCGCAGCCCAGCACAGGCCCCAAAACTTACGCCTTTTAATCATCTGGAATCCTAATCATGGTAATGAATTGTGGTTTCTCAGGGGGGGCTATTATGGGGTCTCGGCATTAATGCGATATTGTCCTACACTGTTAAACCCTAAGGAAAAGTTGGTGTTAACATTATCAATACTCTTAGTTTATTAATCTCTGTTTTATGCAAGGGGAAAATATCATCAGGAGAATCACTCTGTCCATCAGTAAGTAGTCCAGAACTATGAACTATGCAGTGCCTACTTGAGTCAACCACTTCTGCCATCCTGGACAGTCCACACCAAAATAACTGTTCCCTGGTGCCCTTCACGTCCGAGAGTGACACCTTCCACTCTTGTGGAACAGATCATCATCCGCAATTTTTCAAGGCCATCGACACCTTCCCAGTGGGACCATATTGTCCTCGGAATGTATGTGGGCACACAGACTGATCTCCCAATCATTCTCCTGCAAACTCCCTTTTTCTGCTAAAATCATGAGTCAAGCATACCATTCTATTCTGGAACGTCATGGTAAGAAGTGGGGACCAAGTTGTGCTTCTCTGGTGCTAGGACCCTGGGAGAGTCATCCCTAGAGTAAGTTAATTAAACGCTCTAGTTTCTGGTTGTAAAACAGGTAATTGAAACCAGTCAACATTTTCATAAATGACCACATGGGCATAAAAAATCGGAGAGAACCCCCCTGCCTTTAACTTAGTCCTAACTTTTAGCCCTTTAAATTACATTGGGGACACCCCGCCTTTGTGGACACCTATGGCATCTAACATGTATAATTATGTGGGAGTCAAAACTGCCTGCTCAAGCGTGAGGGGCCACTGGAATAATCCCTTCTCCATTTTGTATTCATGCGCTATGTGATAGCTGAAACTTTACTATCGGACAAGATGCCAAGGTCCTCTGGATTTTTGACAGTATGAGGTAAGTGGAAAGGGGCATGTTATTAAATTTTGGTGAGGCGTAACATTGATCCGTCCAGCTGGCGTTCACTTTCTCTAACCTGCTCCACAGCCTGACCATCCGCACAAATCCCAATAGATGTCTGCAAGGCTGGACCTTATTCTGAACTTTGACGCATCCATTGAACTGAAATTGGCACAAAAACCTTCACTAAAGTTGGGCCTATCAAAATCTATTACCTGAGGTGGACACTGTAACATTGTAATTCCCTGGCGATATATTAGTGGCGTCCTTCCTCTGGTTTGGGGCTCTTTGGTACAACGTAATGGGATACCTTAAACTTTCCAATCTTCACAGGCACTGTGAGTTTGTAGGGAGATGTGTAGTAAACAAACTCATAAAACACACTTTCTACACTGACAGGGATGTTTAGGCGGGAACTGTAGCCCAGTGGGGCTTGGCACTGTAAGCACATACAAAACAATTAGTTTTTATTGTCTGGGCTTTTTGGCAGTATATACTTGTTATATAGCCCATTCACAACCCATGCAACGTCATTTCCTTATACCTATCTCTGTTTACTCATTGCCGAGGCAGGAGTGTATCCTCAAAAGATGGGATTTGGCCATGGCCACAATTTGTTTGACATGTTTGGAGTATTGAGGGTAGCGCTCAAAGGGTTGGGTCCTCCCAAGTTTTTGACTTATTTTCGGAGCCGCACTCAACTTGGAACGATCACCACCTAATATCATTCTATCGTTGAATTTTACCAAAATGCAGAACAACCATAACATCCCCCATAATATAGATATACCCATCACATAGGTTCCTGTCATCTACGGGTTGGGGTGACTCGATATGTGAGAAACCAATGGATTGCAACTTCCTATATAACCACAATTTTTCACCAGTTTTTCTGCCTAGTAAGAGTCATTCTAGTGAAGGACGGGATCTTGGTTTGTGGAATCTTTTCCCTGTTCAGGTGTCCGGTTGAGGTCTGTATCCCCTCAGCTCATCCCCCCTGTGTTCGCATCCTGCAGCAGTCGGCAAGACTGGCAAGCTTCATCCCACCCTTTGCCCTCACGCTTCAATCTGGTGGGCCCTACCCATAGACTGTGGAAGGTCTCCAACTGATGATAACAAAAACTAACAATACTACAGTAATCTAATGTATATGTGGCTACTTGGTTTCACCTTGAAGAATTTATACCAAAAGTGTTTTCACTCGCCATTATCCTGGGTGATCGCTACTTGAGGATCTCTGTAACTGTTGTTAGGTTAACGCACACAAAAAGATATTCAGGATGGCCCACATAGGAGAGAACTCTTTTTGCAATGCGATGCATGGATCCAGATACTTTTCCACATCCCCTTCAACTATTCACGCCTGTATTACACAATTCTATCAACTCAACATCCTAGCGGTCAAAAAGAGGACTTGGAAGAGCGCTCCCGTCTACGCATCAAGGCTCCAAGGATTCTCTTCACATGTTTTCTTCACCCAGTACGTATTCTCCTGGTTGAATAGAGTGACAACCGGGAGATCAGAGTTTAGATCATGGAATGGAAAACGAGACAAAACGCGTGTGTTATCTTCTAAGCATCCAATTCTTTACACAGAGACAGATCACAAAATTCACAAGACTATCATTTCCCAAACTTAACGTTGGGGATGGTACCTAAGGACAACGGCGCCGGTACCCCACAGGCCTGCCTGTTGGCGCCCACCCATGGTGTCCCCCAAAGAGTATTTCATAGGAGATAAGATACCAGTGGGGTTGCCTCTTGGCAATTAAGTTTCTTACGAGTTTTATTTATGCACAGAGTGCTATTGGTAAAATCTCTGGCCATGGGCATATGAAAGCCTCCACCTGATGCTTGAGGATTATTTAATATTTTCAATGTGAACGTTCTCTCTCAAGCCCTTCCCACTACTCTGATGAGTGGCATAGGATAGGAGAGTGTGGCAGATAAACCTAATGTCCCCCGCCCCCACCATCTTCCACAAAGATTTGGTTATTTTCTGCTGTGAATGCTAGGCGGCCCTTGGGTCACTCTCCACCACTCTCGCGGGACTCCAGAAACGACACACCACCTCTGTGGAGGACATGTTTCTTGACTGGTTAGGTTTTTTCTGGCTGTCATGTTAGAATCGAGCTGGGGTATAGCTTCATGGACCTCCGGAGAACATATCCACCACCTACCAAATGCATACTGATAGCGTTTCCGCTTTTTGGGTAATTGGATGTGTTCAATTTGAAATGGTCCTTTGGAAAGAAGGTATTGTGGTGTTGCTAAAATGGCTTATTTGGCATCTAGACTCCGTCCGGCCTGGGTGTGCAGGTGATGTCGAAATCTCCGCAGAGCTCTTGTGAATTTTAGCTTCCCATATGGAGAACCCTGAGGGCCAATAGAGTATTATTCACATTCACCTGTCATTGAGGTTCTTTCGCCCATGAGTAATCCCATGCGCCCATTTTGCCACTGCTGATAGAGCAGGTGGTAGCGGGTAGGACACACCCTAGTCCCCAAACTCCATATTCTCACCTGGGGTGCTATCAGTTCGTTGAGCTCCTTCTTGGTCTCCGCATTGTTCCTTCTTTTCTTCCTCCGGAGTCATCCTCTGAAAATGTTGAAATAGGTTTTTAATCGCCTGCCTGTTCTCCATTACTTTATCTTTCGCATACGTCTTGACTTATACTCCAGCATTTTCCAGGGACTTTCGACAGTATCCTACTGCATCTTTGATTGAAGCTCTCTCGTCATTACAAACACACCTTGGCTACCTCTCTCAGGGTACGATCAGCGGATTGTTAGTGCAGCCCACTTAGAGACTGTTTGACTGCTCTAGATGATTAGCCTTTCGCCATCCTCTGTAGTCCACTTACCATGTGCATTTCACTTTAATGATTGCTGCTTGGTTGTGGAAGGGTTAGAGCCCTTCCGAGGAGCTTCTGTACTACCTTTGCATTCTTGATTGGAAACAACCACTTGTGCCGTTCTATACCCTCTTCTGGCTGCCCAGCAGTTATGCCAAAATGCATGTGGCAATGCCAAATGCATAAATTGAGTCAGTATAAATGTATTGGCTGTTTCTTTCTCGCTTTACATGTCTGCATGCCACCGTCAGGGCTCCGCGCATAAAAACAACAGTCGAGGCGGCATATCTACAGCATATGAACAGAATCCAGCGCAGCTAGTAAACTTCCCATTCGATTCTCATAGGGTCACAAATCTAGATCCATCATGAATAGGTCAACAATGTCTGGCATTATCAATTGGTGTTGTCATAAACGTTGGAGGATATGTGACACCCGTCATGCTGCATGACTTCTAAGAGCAATCATGAATGAAGGCATCTGGGTCATCAATCTATCACGTGGGAAATTGGAGAAGTGGGAAGACAAGCCCTCTGCTGGAGGTCCTTATATTCCCGCAAAGTCTCAGTCCCGCCCTTGAAGGAGAGATGAAGCAAAGTTGGCAGGGTTGAGAATATGCTGCATCTTTGTAAGCATAACGTTGGAAGGTAATATAGGAGATGTGAAGAGCATTGCGAGATCGCATTATGGCGTTGTGTTGTGCATTAACATGTATTTGGCTGACTTAGATCTAAATAATGAGCTTTCACATCATGAGTGATCCTGTGGCCCCAAAATAATATCAGTATGAGAAGTCTTATCCAACAAGTGGCTTGAGGCTGCAAGAAACGTGCCCCTCAGCACATATGGGATGCTGTCTGTGCCTACTGGGTCTAGGCGATAGTAGGTAGCATTCTTCCGTCCTCCTTGGGGTTGGGGCCGAGGACTCCTGAAGCTGCACGCGACAATTCGAGGAGACTAAGATAAAGTGGAAAGGTTTGGTATAGTTCGGGAATGCCGAGCGCTGGTGCACTGAACAACAATTTTTTCAGGATATCTGTCAACTCCATCATCCGGACCTCAAGATAAAGGATTGGTCTTGATACTCAGAATGGATTTCTCAGGGCTTCATACAAAGAGGAGTTCCATGTGGCGACAGAAGCGTGTAGGGATTCCATTGTCTACAGTAAGTCACCATGACCAAGGAAGCTTGTAACTGTTTTGTTCTCACACGTATTTGTTGGGATTAGTGACTCTGATGGAGCAAACTTTGGCGGTCCTTTTCCTATAGGTGAGGGTGCTGCAACCTTGAGAAATGCAGTTGGCCCAGAAAAAGACTATTAGGTAGCGCACCATTGGAGTTTCTTCCTTAGAAACTTTAGTTGTTGATTGAGGGCCTAAAATGTTGTAGTAAAGACAAAGAATAGTATTTGCATAGCTTGACGAGGCCTTCTCAGGTCACAGTTAAAAGGTCATCCGACATATTGGAGGAGGGTAAACATCTGGATGGTCAGCCCCTCCTATGGCATCTAGACAGGCTTGTAGGGCTTGAGCAAAATGGGTTGGGAGGGTTATTGAGCCACCTGAGGCATCACAGTCCCAGTGTGTAGATTTTGCCTCTGTATGTAAAGCAAATAAGATATTTGACCAGTCCCGGATTCGAGAGTGGCGCCATGAAAAAGGCATCTTGGCGAGGCTCCACCACTGTAAAATTGGTACGAGAAGGTGGTATAGTGGCGGAGTAGGAGTGTGGGATTTGGGACAATCGGGGTCTCCATAATGGTGGGCTTGATTGACAGCATCTAAGGTCCCTGAACCATTCTGAATTTCCTGGGTTTCACCTGGGGGGGTCTTCTTCCTCACAGGAAACAGGTGGTGTGTTTGCAGGCGAGATACAAGGTAAAGCGCCCCGCTTGCTGAGGAGTGTAGAGATCTGGTCTTGTATGGAGGGCCTTTCTTGTGCAAGCTTTGCAAGCGGTACTGTGGTACACGAAGGTATGGTAGTCTCTCTGGTTTGAGAAAATCCTTCACTGGAGGTACCTCGGGGCATGTGTCCAAAATCAATCGGCCTTTTGGACCAACCACAGTTCTGGTAGCTACTGGTTAGCATAGTAGAACATGATAGCTGGCAGTATGTCCCCGAATGGAGAAATATCATTCATTTAGGTGGGAGATCAGTGGAGTAACTGGAGAGATATCTATACATTTTGAAAGTGGTTGAAGGTTAGGTCCAATGCATTCCATCTTCATCATAAGTAACTGAATATTACTTTGAGTTTCTGTAGAAGGTCCGCTTTCCGAGATAAAATAATGTGGACAGGATAAGGTGAGGACTAAAGTATCTAGCTCTAGCACAACATCCTGGTAGCCCAGAGGGACATTGGAATGAGTATAAGTATATTGCTAGTGATAGGTAGGAAGACTTCCCATCAACATCTCGAACACAGGGAGACTGAATTCACATAGAGATGAAGATCGTTGAAGGAAGGTTTAGTTTCCGCCCCTGATAACTGACCTGGCTGTACCCGTAATCATCGCCGGTCAACTATAATGGTAAGGGCTTAACTGCCACAGCAACTGTGAACAGTAGAGACAAGGTCCCGATTGTGATACGTGAAGGTATATATTTGAGTGGGATGTGTGGTGACACTCTGCCCTGGCTTGCCATTACCTAGGTCGATATTGAATTTCACGTGGATGTTGAGACTGGTAATGCATTTGTGGCATATTCTGTGTGAGGGAGTTGTGCCCGCCGAGAGGAGGGTTGTACGGGCCTTGGTTTCTGGTAATCAATTTCTGGATCTGCAGTTTCTCCTTTATATGTCCCTCGCTTTCGGGCACACTTGAAACTACGTGGAGATGGCCCTCGTCGGGTATCCACGATGTTGGTGTATTGGGGCTAACTGGGGAGACCGCCTGGCCAATTTCCTGTGCCTGGGGTATTGCCCTTGATCCCAGCGTAAAAGGGAAAGATGCAGAAGGGAAGGATGGGCCTCCAGAAGGATGGGAGGTAGGCATATACTTGTGGTGGGTAGGAGCACAGGGGACAAACCAGGTGAGGGGTGTTGAAACGGACCAATGATAGGTGCTCAACATCATCTCCATCTTGGAGAGCTTGACTTTCGGTGGATTTTCTTTGATCGCTTGCTTGGCGGTTTCCTTCTTTCCCAGGGCTTTGGAAATAACAGGTTGGGGCAACTTTCCTAGGATCCATATCCCAAATACTCTGGGCATCCCTTCCAACCCAGGGCAGATTTCTTCTTAATTTCTTCGCTTTAGGACTCATTAACAAAAGATGTGACTAGTAGGGTCTGTTTAATATTAACTCTGGTTATCACAAAACCTTGATCGCAAAATCATGAAATGTATTCCTTGTAAAAACTTCTCAACAGACTCCCCGTCATTTCCTTAGTGGAATCAGAGATACTTGATGAAGCTTTCAGACAGGCGGTCACGGTGGCCCATTTCTCATTTTGCAAACAGTATTCATCACCAGGTGAGTGTGTAGTCCTCCGGGACCTTTAACTTTGAGTCGTTCAGATAATGGCTTGTATATCGGACCAGAAACCATCCTCCGGCCTTAATGCTGGCAATGAGACTCAAGTCTTTCCCATGTAGCGGAAGTGATGTATGTTGTACTTGTCACTGTGAGCCTTCCTGTAAAATGGCATTGTGCTGTTTATCCGGGTCTGGTATTTGGCTACAATCTGTGTTCTCTTGTGGGATGGAGTAAAAGATACATATTGTTCCTTTTTCTCTGCTTCATATTTTTATCTGAGTCCCTAACTGGTAGGGTTGGTGGAAGGGGAAGGCGTGGCCCTTATCCTCCATGCATTATTTCCTGTGTTGGCTCTGTGGTTGAATCCATTGAGACAGCTGCAGCACTGGAGTCTTGGGATCAAATCCCTCCAAGAGCATGCCTCTGCAAGGTCATTGACTTTCTGGAGGTGAGCTATTCAGAGCTTTTTCAGCTGGGTGTGGCTTGGGCTTGTAACCTGGCCTGGGGATGCCTGGTAACAACTCTTTCTGGAATCTTCTGTACTACGGTTTTTTGATTAATTAGAGTGGGAGGCTGGATCGGTGAAGTGTGTTCTTGAATGGTCTTCTTTCCCGAGCCAACCACTGTGGTGGGAGTCACTGCTGACAAGTACGGATTTTCCTCAAGTGATGAATTGGAGTTGTTCTAATATGGGCCTGAACCATAGTTTGAGCACAGGACTGTTGATCGGAAAACCATATAGTAGCCAGCACCTTATGGCTGGTGAATGCCAGACTTTATATAATGTTCATTGTTGATGTGGCCGTAGGCAAGGATTCTACAAACTGTAGAAGCCAGGTTTAGAAAACACATTGATTATCGTGCCGTTGCACGACTCATATTACGAGTGGGACCTACAGCGGGAATAGTAAGAGTTGGCAAGGGAGATTTCCTGGGCCGTGTGGCAAGTTTCTGGATAGTAACGAGGCCAAGGGCTCTCCTATGGATGCGGTTCATACGTGAGTCAATGAATGACTTAATGGACCTTCACCCTCTTGGCTTAGGACTAGTTGTATCTTATTGCGTAAGGCCATGCCCCTTATAAATCCGGTCATAAGTTGGATTGGTTGGTTTCTCATTCCACTATGTGTGCCTCAACGAATGGATGGTTGTCATTTCACAGTGCCGGGCAGACAGTACCGTCTGAACGGACCAGATGACCCTGGCGTCTTCAGGCAACCCCCCTAGGTTGATGATCCCAGGTCTGGTAGTCTAGACTTTCATTGACAATGTGTCTCCTTACACGTGATGCATGGGTCCCAGGTTCATGGAACCCAAGCCTTATCAAGATCGTTACTCTGGCGGTCAGGGTTTAGATACCCAAATGAAATCCTCTAAACTAACCACAGAAACTGTCTCACCATCCGATGACAGTGCGGACGCAACACTGATCGCGTTCAGTCGTTCGATCTCTGATTCAATAGCAAAATAACCTAGCTTTCCTTAGATTGTCTCATCTCGATCACAGGAAGAAATCCAGGAGACTATATCTTAATGCGCAGTCACTTCAATTCCAATCTACAAGTGAACATGGGCAAAAAAACCACGAGTTGTCGTAGGAGTCACTTGATAACCTTGATGGTAAATTAGTCCGTACCCTCTTCCAGGCAAGAAGTATCAGGGGTAACAGAGGTAGTATCAAGAGAGGCCACCAGCAAAGGAAAGGCTGCTTGGACTTATGGTGACACATCTTACCGGCGGGGGGTGGCGGATAGTAGTTAACAACCAGATGAGGGATGTAGGGGGCGTGGCCTTGGTGGTGTGAAGTGGACAGATCAGGATAGAACTAAATCAGGGGGATGAGTAAGTGACGAGTTGTGGGAGTGGAGAGAGTTAGTGGAGGCGACTGTTGGCACTAGGAAACTTTGGGTGTACAGAAGGAAGCTGGATTTGGACAGTCCACTGTCCCACACACAACACAATAACTCAGCAGGGGTCGGATTATTGGCTGGCCACAATTGGGACACACCCAAGTCACTTAAAATCAGCTCCATTATTACAGGCGTGTTGGAGCCATTTTGTCGAGGTGAAATCACAAAACTTATAACCAATATACATTTCGCTTTCTTATCCCTACAATCGAGATCTCAGCCCACCCTTCCTTTTGATATCTCTTCAGCTGTCTTTTTCCAAAGCTAAACAGCATCTAAAAGCTTGCTATCTGTGAAGCCCGTCCCTTGTTGTTTTTTTCACGCTAAGCCCACAATTGAGGTTGAAGTCTACCCTCCGGGGTGAAAACCACACATGTTTCATTAACTTTTTTAGCCATTCTCTACATGCTTCTTCCTTCTCTTCTCGACACTGTATGCCCAGGTCCTGGCGGACTGACTGAGAGCCCATCTTAGAAACGGGCCGTCTTTACGCGACCTACCCCCCCCTCACATATACTTGATGTGGAACCTAAACATAATCACGCCAGCTATTTTGGGCTTATTAGACATCACCACGTAGTAGCAGTACTCTCCCTATGAGCTACCTGATAGCTGGGAGCTACCCTCCTGCATAGGAATTTATCCCTACTCTGCAAATTGGTGGCGCTAGTCCTGAATAGCTAGAGTCCTTGTCTAGTCTGGCAGAATGACAAGATCATCCTCTGTGTATTCCCCAATCTCGCTAGAACTGTTCGCAGTCCTCGTAGAGTCCTGAGCAGACCAGCAACAGTGCTTCATCTAGCTAGAATTTCCCGTACTATCATATTCCTAGTCTGCAACTGACGGCATCAATGCCCAATTCTAGGTAGGATTTCCAAATTAAAAACCCCCCGTGTGTCAAGTCCTTGCCCCGGCAGGATCTACTCAACTGATACACAACAGTTGTCAGGGCAGGGCCTCACACTAGGATCATGTTCTTGGAGACAGTACGTGGAATGCTCTGCAAGCCGACCAAAAACCGACCTCGGGGCTGACGCAACAAACACCTCGGACACCAACCTGGAACTCGTCCGAAATACAGCAGGCAAGCTACATGATTCAATAGAGAAAAACCAGCAGGACTTAGCCGTGTTTTTTCAAGTGAGAGGTGATCAGTCTCCCTCCCGTTTTGGACGGTACCAAGGGTAAGGGCCCAGTTCGGTCCACCTCAGGTCCCTTCAAGGAAATTAGGCGGTCCGCTCTGGTATGCCCCACTTACTGGGGCGTCAAATGATGTGGGGGGGGGGGTGGTTCAGCCGGGTACAACCGCGTGACCAACTGCTGTCGCAAATTTACCACACTGATTGCCCCAGGGCATGAAGAAATACACCAGACACAAGCTGTACGAGATCCTCCTCAGTTGAAGGTGCAGACGCGCAGAAAGATAGACTTTATTACAATACAATGGATTTTTACAAACTGGCTTCAGGGGGGTTTGCTAAGTTCGCTTTGTTTCTTGCAGTCTTCATGAATGTTGCGGTCAATAGTTGATTGGATCTCCAATAGTGGTCATGGTTTCCACCCAGGCTCATATCTAGGCACAAAATGTGGGGAGTGGTCCAGGAACGGGCGCTCATCTTTGTGAAGTATCTGTAGTGCTGTTCGAGCTAAAGGCTTAATGTGTAAATAATGTTTTTGCACCACAAACTTTATTACAAAAGGGCATTAGAAAAATTAATGTTTCGCCCTCACCATCCAATCTCACCTAGGGGTAATACACCTAAGGGTAAGGAGGTCAGAAGGGACATGCAGCGAACCCTCTACTTGGATACACAAACCCTAGTAAAGGTGTAAGAGGCAGAATGGATCATGCCACCCTCCTTCTAGGGGTAACACACCTTAAAGGGTAAGAGGCAGACGGTCATGCCACCCTTCTCGTAGGGTAACACAGCTCTAAGGCGGCAAGAAGCAGAAGGTCATCCACCCTTTTCGAGGGGTAACATACCTTGGGGGTAAGAAGGCAGAAGTCATGTCACTCCTCGCATAGAGGGTAATCACATCCTAAGGTGTTAAGAAGCAGAATGTCATGCCACCCTCTTTTAGGGGTAACATACACTAAGGATATAAATTAGGCGCAGAAAGGACATAACACCCCTTCTCTAGAGTAAACACATCTAAGGGGTAAAGAGCAGAAAGTCATGTCCTACCATTCTTCCTAGGGTAACAAACGCTAACGGGTAATAGGCAAGAAATCATTCCACTACTTTATCATAGGGGTAACATAACTTAAAGGGTAAGAAGGCAAAGGTCATGTCTGTCCGACCGCTTCTCAGTAGTAACAACCTTAAAGCATACAGAAGCAGAAGGTCATTAATGCCACCCTATTTCTCTAGGTGTAACAATACCCTTAGGGGTAAGAGGCACGAAGCTCATCATTCCGCACCGCTCTTTATAGGGTTAACACACCTAAAGGTAAGTAGCAGAAAGTCATTGCCACCCTCTTCTAGGGGTAACTTACCTAAGGTGTAAGAGTGCAGAAGGTCCCATGCCAACCATTCTCCTAGAGTTAACACAGCCTTAAGGGGTAATAGTCGCACAATGAAATGAAACTTTTAGCGGCACTCACGCCGTTATTCTTCTCCAGTATTTTTTATTCATAAAAGGTAGCACATTTCCATCGGATGCCACCCTCTTCTAGGATAACACCCCTGAAGGCTGAGAGGCCGAAGGTCATAGCCACCTCTCTTTTAGGGTTAACACACCAAGGGTAAGAGGCAGAAAGTCATCCTACACCCTCATCTGAGGGGATAACTTACCTAAGGTGTAAGAATCAGAAGGTCATGCCACCCTCTACTAGAGGTAAAATCACCTAAGGCGGTGGAGGTCAAAAGGTCATACGCCATCCTCTTTAGAGGGTAACACACCAAAGGAGTAAAGCAGAAATCGATGTCACCCTCTTCTAGGGGTAACATACCTAACGGAGTAAGAGCAGAAAGTCAACGCCACCCTTCTCTAAATGTAACACACCTATAGGTAAGAGGCAGAAGGTTATGTGCCACCCTCTTTCTAGGGGTAACATACTAAGGGGTAAGAGGCAGAATGTCATTTCACTCCTCGTTAGAGGTAACCTACACCTAAGGGGTAATAAGGCAAGAAATCATGGCCACCGCTCTTTTAGGGGTAAACATACTAAAGGTATAAGCAGAGGCTGAACGTCATACCACCCTTCTCTATAGGTAAACACATCTAAGGGAGTAAGAGCAGAAAGTCATGCCACCAAAATTCATTCTAGGGGTAACATACCTAAAGGGTAAGAAGCAGCAGAAGTCATGCCACTCATTACTCGGGGTCACACAACTTAACAGGGTAAGAGGCCAGAAGGTCATGCTCACCCGTTACTCTAGTATTTAACGACACCAAACGTGCGAAAGAAGCCAGAAGGTCATTGCCACCGCTTTCATTATTCTAAGGGGAAACAATACCTGAGGAGTAGAGAGGCATAAGGTTCATGCCACCCTCTTTTAGGGGTAACTCCACCTAAGGGTTAGAGGGGCAGAAATTCGATGCCACCCTCTTCTAGTGTAACTTAGCCTAAGGTGTACGAGCAGACAGGTGTCAAGGCTACCCTCTACTGAGAGGTAAAGAACACCTAAGGCGTGAGGAGGTACTAGAATGGACATGCCAACCCTCTTTTAAGGGTAACACACCTAAGGATAAGAGCAGAAAGTCATGTCACCCCTCTTCTAGTAGGTAACATATTCCTAACTTCGCCCCCGTAAGAGAACGCCCACGATAAAGTAGGATCTTTGACCACCAGCTTAATACGCTACCCAGGCTAACACTCACCTAGGGAGGGTAAGAGGGCAAATTTAAGCCACCCCTTCTCTAGAGATAAACTACACTCATAAGGGGTAAGAGGCAGAACGGAGTCAATTCCCACCCTCTCTAGGGGTAACAAACCAAAGTGGGTAGAGAGGCAGAAATTCCAGTCCACCCTCTCTAGAGGTAACATATTCTAAGATGAAAGAGAGAGCACATGCCACCCCCCTTCTAGGGGTAACAACAAGACCTAAGGGGTGAAGGGCACAAGGTCATGCCACCCTCTTTTTAGGGGTAACTACAGACCACACCTAAAAGTGTAAAGAGGCAGAGAGGTTATTGCCACCCGTTCTCCAGAGGTAACACACCTCAAGGGGTAAGAGCAGAAAAGTCATCCTGCCATCCCTTCTAAGGTTAACATACCTTAGGCATAAGAGGCGAAGGCATGCCATCCCCTCTCCTAGAGGCTAACGAAACAAAAGGGGTAAGAGGTCCACAATGAAGAAAACTTTGTAGCGGTCACTCACCTGTAATCGTCTCAGATTCTTTATTCATAAAAGGTAGCACATCTCCATACGGGATGCCAACCCTCTTCTAGGGATAACACACCTAAAGCCGAAAGAGGCAGAAGGTATTATTCCACCTGCTATTCAAGGGGTAAGCATACCTGAGTGGGGGTAAGAAGCAAAGGTCATGCCACGTCCTCGTCTAGACGGTAACAAACCTATAGGTGTAAGAGGCATGAAGGTATCGCCACCCTCTCCTAGAGGTAGACAAAACCTAAGGGTAGGAGGCAGAAGGTCATGGCCACCCTCATTTAAAAGGGGTAACATACCTAAGGGGTTAAGAAGACCGATAAGTCATGGCCATCTCCTCTTCTAGAGGTAACATACCTAACGGGTTAAAGGCAGAAGTGTTCATGCCAGCCTCTTCTCTATGGGTAACACACCTAAAGGATAAGAGGGCAGAAGGTTATGTCACGCCTTCTCTAGAGGTAAGCGACACCTAAGGGGTAAGAGCAGAAAG
Organism: Phyllomedusa bahiana; assembly: GCA_025379985.1. NCBI lineage: Eukaryota > Metazoa > Chordata > Amphibia > Anura > Hylidae > Phyllomedusa > Phyllomedusa bahiana. Next base: position 37,055 of record JAODAL010020259.1, on the reverse strand, counting down.
TCATATAGGCCATTCCTCTTCTATGTTAGATAACATACCAAAGGCATAAGAGTGCAGGAGAAGTCATGCCACGCCCTTTCGCTCTTCTTAGGGGTACACATACCTGTAATCGGTAAAGTAGTCAGAAAGTACATTTGCCGCACCCTTCATCTTAGGGGTAACACACCTAAAGGGTAAGAAGGTCAGAAGTTATCCACGCCTTTCTAGCAGGTAACACACCTAAGGGGGTAAAGCAGAAAGTTCATGCCGTAACCTCTCTTCTAGGGTTAACTACCTAAGCGGGCATAAAGAGGCAGAATGTCATGCCACCGCTCTCTTCTAGTAGGTAACTACACCAAGGGTAAGAGTCGCACAATGAAAGAAACTTGTAGGCGGGCACTTCACGCCGTATCTTCGTCAGATTCTTTATTCATAAAAGGTAGCACTTTTCCAATCGTGATGCCACCTCTCTTCTAGGGATAATACGACCTAAGGCTGAGAGGCAGAAGGTCAGCCACCACTCTTTTCGGGGTAACAACACCTAAGGGTAAAGCAAAGTCATGGCCACCCTCTTCTCTAGGGTAACGTTACCTAAGGTGTAAAGGCAGAAGGTCATGGCCTAGCCCTCTATGAAGGTATAACACCTAAGTGTGAGAGGCAGAAGTCTATGGCCACCCACTTTTAGGGGTAGAACACCTAAGGAGTAAAGCAGAAAGTCGATGTCCACCCCTGGCATTAGCACTGAGTGTGGGTTAACGAATACCTTACTGGTCAAATTTTAGTCAGTGTAAAGCTCTATGCCCATGCCAAGCCCTTTCCTCTAAGGGATTAACACACCTAATAGGGAGTAAGAGGCCTAATTAAGGGCGTATGTCAGAGAAAGGAGCTTATGGCCAGCCCTGTAATCTGATCTCTCCTAGAGATAGGGACCACCGTCAACCTTAAGGGGTAAGAGCAGAAGGTTACATATCCACCGTCTTCTAGCGTGGTCTAACATAGTCAGCTAAGAAGGGGACTAATCATGCGGAGTGCAAGAGAGTGACATGCACGTACCCTTCTCTAATGGAGGTATACATTTATCATAAGATGTAAGGGGCACAATATGTGAGGAGGCATAGCCACCAACCCTTCTAGGGGTAACATCACCTTAAGGGGTGAGAGGCACAACAGGTCATAGTCCTACCCTCTTTTATAGGGTAACACACTAGAGGGTAAGAGGCAGAAAGTAATGCCACCCTATTAAATATTTCACCTAGCTCTTCTAAGGGGATAACTTTTACCTAAGAGTGTAAGAGAGGCATAAGTCATGCCACCTCTCTCCCTAGAGGGTATACAAACCTAAAGGTAGAGTACCTAAAGGTTCTAGACGTTATCATGCCACCAAGTAACCGCTCTTTTTTAGGGTAACAACACCTAATAAGGGTTAAGTCGGTTGTCTGAGAGATAGAAATGGGTCATAAAACTTCATGCCACCAGCGTGCACCAACCTGTTTCTTAGGGTATACAAATTATCCTAACGTTGTAAAGACAAGCAGAAAGTTCATGCCACCCTTCACTAGGGGATAACTCAGCCTTACAAGGGTAATTTAGTCAGAAATGGTATATGTCCACCCCCGCTTCTACTACACTAAGGAGTAGAACTAAACGAAGTAGAAACAACCTAAGTGGTTATGCGAGTTGAGCAGAACAGAAAACTTATCAGTTAGCCTTAGTGATCCATTCGGGGAAAATATCCGTAAGGGTATAATGGACATTACTTAAGGGCAAAATAGTGCAGAAGTTCATGCCACCCTCTCTGCTAAGTAGGTAACACACCAAGGGTGGATAAGATCCACCAATGAAAGAAACTATCGTCTAAAGCTGCACTTTAGAGATGGTCACCTGTATTCTTCCTCAGATTTCTGTTTATATGATCAAATAAAAGGTAGCAAACATTTCGCATCGGGATGCCATACCTTCTCTTTCTATGGATAACTACACCTAAGGTGTGAGAGGCATAAGGTCATTCGATGCCACGCGACTCTTTTAGGGGTAACAACACCTAAGGGGTAAGAGCATAAAGTTCAGTGCCACCCCCTCTTCTCTAGGGGAACTCAAGTCTAAAGGTTAAGCGAGGTCAGAAAGGAAAGTCAATGCCACCCCTCTTCTAGGGCTTAACACATGCTAAAAGGTGTAAGGCAGAGAATTCATGCCACCCTCTTCTAGGGCTAACATCACCTAAAAGGCGTAAGTGGCGAGAAGGCCATACCATCCCTATTTTCTTAGGGGTAAACTATACCTTAGGGTAAGAGGCAGAAGGTCATGGCCACTCCTCACTATAGGAGTTAACAGACACCTATAGTGGTAAGTAGCAGAAGGTACATGTCCACCGGCTCTTCTAGGGGGTAACTACACACTATAGGGGTAAGATTGCAGAAAAGGGTCATGCCACCCACTCTTCATAAGGGTCACACACCTAAAGGGTATAGGCAAAGGTCATGGTCCATACCTCTTACTATGGTTACAACACACCTAAAGGGTAAAGTGTTAGGGCAGAAAGGTCATAGGCACCCGTCTCTTTAAAGGGTGTAAACACACCTAAGCGCAATAAGCAGAAGACGTCGAATGCCAGTACCCTTTTTCATAGGGGTGTTAACATACCTGGAGGGTTAGCAAGGCAATGAAGTCATGTCACTTATCCTTTCTGCCTAAGGTACACTAGCACCTAAGTTGTTAAAAGCCAGTAGATTGGTTCATTTTTGGGGGTAACATACCTAAGAGAAGAGGTCATACCATCCTTCTCTAGATAAACAACTCAAGGGGTAAGAGCAGAAAGTCTTTCCCCCCCTTTCTAGGGGTAACAACCTAAAGGGTGAGAGCAAAAAGTAATGCCACTCTTTCTGGGGGTAAACATACCTTAGGGGTAAGAGGCAGAAAGTCATGCCACCCTCTTCTAGGGGTAACACATCTAAAGGGTAAGAGGCAGAAAGTCATGCCACCCTCTTCTAGGGCTAACACATCTAAAGGGTAAGAGGCAGAAAGTCATGCCACCCTCTTCTAGGGCTAACACACCTAAAGCGTAAGAGGCAGAAGGCCATACCACCCTATTCTAGGGGTAACATACCTGAGGGGTAAGAGGCAGACGGTCATGCCCTTCCTCGCTAGAGGTAACACATCTAAGAGGTAAGAGCAGAAAGTCATGCCATCCTCTTCTAGGGGTAATACACCTAAGGGGTAAGAGGCAGAAGGTCATGCGACCCTCTACTTGGGATAACAAACCTAAGGGGTAAGAGGCAGAAGGTCATGCCACTCCTCTCTAGCGGTAACACACCTAAGGGGTAAGAGGCAGAAGGTCATGCCACCCTCTTCTAGGGGTAACACACCTAAAGGGTAAGAGGCAGAAGGTCATGCCATCCTCTTCTAGGGGTAACACACCTAAAGGGTAAGAGGCAGAAGGTCATGCCACCCGTCTGTAGGGGTAACACACCTAAAGCGCAAGAAGCAGAAGGTCATGCCACCCTTTTCTAGGGGTAACATACCTGAGGGGTAAGAGGCAGAAGGTCATGTCACTCCTCGCTAGAGGTAACACACCTAAGGGGTAAGAAGCAGAATGTCATGCCACCATGTTTTAGGGGTAACATACCTAAGGTGTAAGAGGCAGAAGGTCATACCATCCTTCTCTAGAGGAAACACATCTAAGGGGTAAGAGCAGAAAGTCATGCCACCCTCTTCTAGGGGGTAACATACCTAAAGGGTGAGAGCAGAAAGTAATGCCACTCTTTTCTAGGGGTAACATACCTTAAGGGTAAGAGGCAGAAGGTCATGCCACCCTTCTCTAGGGGTAACACACCTAAAGCGTAAGAAGCAGAAGGTCATGCCACCCTCTTCTAGGAGTAACACATCTAAAGGGTAAGAGGCAAAAGGTCATGCCACCCTCTTCTAGGGGTAACACACCTAAAGCGTAAGAGGCAGAAGGTCATACCACCCTATTCTAGGGGTAACATACCTGAGGGGTAAGAAGCAGAAGGTCATGCCACTCCTCGCTAGAGGTAACAAACCTAAGGTGTAAGAGGCAGAAGGTCATGCCACCCTCTACTAGCGATAACACACCTAAGGGGTAAGAGGCAGAAGGTTATGCCACCCTCTTCTAGGGGTAACACACCTAAGGTGTAAGAGGCAGAAGGTCATGCCACCCTCTTCTAGGGCTAACACACCTAAGGGGTAAGAGGCTGAAGGTCATGCCACCCTAATCTAGGGGTAACACACCTAAAGCGAAAGAAGCAGAAGGTCATGCCACCCTTTTCTAGGGGTAACATACCTAAGGGGTAAGGCAGAAGGTCATGTCACTCCTCGCTAGAGGTAACACACCTAAGGGGTAAGAAGCAAAATGTCATGACACCCTCTTTTAGGGGTAACATACCTAAGGTGTAAGAGGCAGAAGGTCATACCACCCTTCTCTAGAGGAAACACATCTAAGGGGTAATCGCAGAAAGTCGTGCCACCCTCTTCTAGGGGTAACATACCTAACGGGTAAGAGCAGAAAGTCATGCCACTCTTTTCTATGGGTAACATACCTAACGGGTAAGAGGCAGAAGGTCATGCCACCTTTCTCTAGGGGTAACACACCTAAAGCGTAAGAAGCAGAAGGTCATGCCACCCTTTTCTAGGGGTAACATACCTGAGGAGTAAGAGGCAGAAGGTCATGCCACCCTTCTCTAGAGGTAACACACCTAAGGAGTAAGATGCAGAAGGTCATGCCACCCTCTTCTAGGAATAACATACCTAGGAGGTAAGAGGCAGAAGGTCATGCCACCCTTCCCTAGAGGAAACACATCTAAGGGGTAAGAGGCAGAAGGTTATGCCACCCTCTTTTAGGGGTAACACACCTAAGGGGTAAGAGCAAAAAGTCATGCCACCCTCTTCTAGGGTTAACATACCTAAGGCATAAGAGGCAGAAGGTCATGCCACCCTCTCCTAGAGGTAACACACCAAGGGGTAAGAGTCCACAAAGAAAGAAACTTGTAGCGGCACTCACCCGTATTCTTCTCAGATTCTTTATTCATAAAAGGTAGCACATTTCCATCCTGATGCCACCCTCTTCTAGGGATAACACACCTAAGGGTAAGAGGCAGAAGGTCATGCCACCCTCTTTTAGGGGTAACACACCTAAGGGGTAAGAGCAGAAAGTCATGCCACCCTCTTCTAGGGGTAACATACCTAACGGGTAAGAGCAGAAAGTCATGCCACCCTTCGCTAAGGGTAACACACCTAAGGGTGAGAGGCACAAGGTCATGCCACCCTCTTCTAGGGGTAACACACCTAAAGTGTAAGAGGCAGAAGGTCATGCCACCCTCTTCTAGGGGTAACACACCTAAGGGGTAAGAGGCAGAATGTCATGCCACCCTTCTCTAGAGGTAACACATCTAAGATGTAAGAGGCAGAAGTCATGCCACCCTTCTCTAGGGGTAACACACCTTAGGGTGAGAGGCAGAAGGTCATGCCACCCTCTTTTAGGGGTAACACACCTAAGGGGTAAGAGCAGAAAGTCATGCCACCCTCTTCTAGGGGTAACATACCTAACGGGTAAGAGCACAAGGTCATGCCACCCTCTTTTAGGGGTAACACACCTAAAGTGTAAGAGGCAGAAGGTTATGCCACCCTTCTCTAGAGGTAACACACCTAAGGGGTAAGAGCAGAAAGTCATGCCATCCTCTTCTAGGGTTAACATACCTAAGGCATAAGAGGCAGAAGGTCATGCCACCCTCTCCTAGAGGTAATACACCAAGGGGTAAGAGTCCACAATGAAAGAAACTTGTAGCGGCACTCACCTGTATTCTTCTCAGATTCTTTATTCATAAAAGGTAGCACATTTCCATCGGGATGCCACCCTCTTCTAGGGATAACACACCTAAGGGTGAGAGGCAGAAGGTCATGCCACCCTCTTTTAGGGGTAACACACCTAAGGGGTAAGAGCAGAAAGTCATGCCACCCTCTTCTAGGGGTAACTTACCTAAGGTGTAAGAGGCAGAAGGTCATGCCACCCTCTCCTAGAGGTAACAAACCTAAGGGTGAGAGGCAGAAGGTCATGCCACCCTCTTTTAAGGGTAACATACCTAAGGGGTAAGAGCAGAAAGTCATGCCACCCTCTTCTAGGGGTAACATACCTAACGGGTAAGAGCAGAAAGTCATGCCACCCTTCTCTAGGGGTAACAAACCTAAAGGGTAAGAGGCAGAAGGTTATGCCACCCTTCTCTAGAGGTAACATCCAAAGGGGGAAAAGGGGGCAGAAGGCCCAAGCCCCCCTTTTTCTCTAGAGAAAACCCACATCTAAGGTGAAAAAGGGGCATGCCCCCCCTCTTCTAGGGGAAAACACCACCAAAGGGTGAGAGGAGAAGGTCATGCCACCCTCTTTTGGGGGTTTAACACATCTAAGGGGTAAGGCAGGAAAAGTCATGCCCCCCCCCTTTGGGGGGTAACATACCTAAGGGGTTTTAAGGGGCAGAAAAGGCATTTTTACCCTTTTTTAGGGGGTAAAAAACCCAAAGGGGTTTAAGAGGCAAAAGGGTTCTTTAACAGGGTTTGTCAAGAGGGAAAAACACCAAGGGTAAGGGGCCCCGAAGGTAAAGCCACCCTCTTCTTGAGGTAACACACCAAAGGTGTAAGAGTCCACAATGAAAGAAACTTGTGGCCATTTCCCCCGTATTTTTCCCTCAATTTTTATTCAAAAAAAAGTGGCACATTTTCCTAGGGAGACAAGAAAAAATTTTCTTAGCCTTGGCTGTTTTTTAAAAGACAAGGCCTTTGACGGGGGGAAAGTGTCTAGTGCTTTTAAAACCCGCCCTTGTACCCTTCACCTGGTGGTACCTTTAACACCATAACATTCCTTTTTAAAAAATAACACTTATAAAAACACCGATAAATAAATTCCTTTAAATTTAAACCCAAAACGGCCCAAAAAGAGCTTCTGTTTTAAATATCCTTTTAATTTTCTTTTTGAAACCAATTTGGAAATTTTTCGCTGTAAAAAACCCCTGTTGTATAATGCGTTAAATTCCCCCGGAAAACCCAAAAACGGGGGGAATCCCCTCCATGTTCTTTTGGCGAAAAAATGTTTTAATCAAACGAGGAGAAACAAACCCGGCAATAAAAAGGGGGTTATTGAACAAAATTCAAAATTTCAGCTTGAGCACAATGGAAAAAGGTAGGGAAGTCCCGAAATGAACAAACTGGACGTACTATGTGTGATAATCTTTTCTTTGACAAAAAAAAACCCCCTTTAGGCGGCGAATCCGCCGGGGAGGGGAGGGTCGGATGAAAGTAAAGTAAGCTACACTTACAGAAGGGGTGGTACCAAGAGGAAGCGGGCCCATTTTGGGGAGGAGGAGAGTGTCCGTTTCCTCTGAATTCCACAAGCATTGAAAGGGTAAATTATCACAAAATGTTAAAAATTTTTCTTTGTGAACAAAACAGATGAGATAGATCGCTATTAAAAAGGGGTTGGAATTTTTGTTTTAAAAATTTTTTTTAAATTTTACTCGTTTCAGAAAAGATTTGACAAATCAAAAGGAAGATCAATTTACATAGGATGTTTAAAAATAATAGGATAATTAGGATTTGCTATGGGTACTAATATGACTGATGTTGATCGTGATGTAGCTTGGGACCTTCTAGATCTCTTTTTTTGAAGGATAGCCCAAATTTGAGTGGAGGAGGATGAAAAGTTTTTTTGGGGGGGAGAAAAAACAGATTTTTTTCCCCCTTTTGGGTCCCCCGGGCCCCGGGACTCCCCCTTTTTTAGGGATGGGGTTTTTTGAAGTTGTTAAAGCGCGGGTTTATACCCCTAGATCTAGTTAAAAGGGGGAACCCGTCCATGGGGTTTGTCCCCCCCTTGCTGGGGGCCACAAGCTTGTTCAAAAAATTTTTGGGTTTTTTTTTCCTAGCGTTTGTGTCCCTTATTCTGAAAGATGAAACCCTTTTTAGGCATTTACCCCTCATATCTTTTTCATTAAAAGGTGTTAGCCCCCACCCCCCAAAAGGTTTTACCCCCGCCCACCTGACGTTTTTCCATGTTTCTACCATTAAAAGGAAAATGGGTTTATCAGTTGGGGTTGGGGGGGGCTAGTCCCCAAAAAATGGCCGGGTTTTAAAAAAAAAAACTGACACCGATGGACCTTTCGAATGACTTTTTTGCTGAAAACTGCAGATTTGACATTAAATTACGAAAACAGTATTTTTCAGAATAAGGGAACAGCGCGGGAAAACAGCAGGTTAAACACAAAGATTGTTTCGTCCCAGCCAGGGGGGCAAAAATATGTGACGGTTTTCTTTAAAAAAATTTTTAAACATAAAAATTTAAAAGGCCGCGGGAAAAAAGGGGGGGAATATGTGATTATGAATAAAGGGTTACTTTTTTAAAAGAGGTTTAATGGGACTTTTGAGTGTTTCAAACAATTTCGAAAAATTGTCAAAAGACCCCAACTAAAAAGTTATAAAGGGCCAATTAAAAACCCAATTTTAAAAAAAAGGAATTCGAAGTTTTTATTTCTAAAGCATTTAGCGGGAAAAGGAAAATTTTCCCAAAAAAGTTTCAAAGCCTTATTGGTCCTTTTTACCTAAGGTACAAAAAAAGCTTGGGACGCCCCCGGGGCCCCCCAAATTGTAGCCGTATAAGGTTCAATAACTGAACCAATTTCACAATATTTAGATTGGGTTTTGAGGCCGTTACTCAGGAGTGTTCCTTCATTTTTGTTGGATACAAAAACCTTACTCCAAAACTTGGATAAAATTTAAAAGGGGGGCCCCCCTTGATACAGTAGGCAAAAAATTATGTTGTCAGTTTTAAATCCCCGGGGATTTTGATGGGGGCCCCCAATTTAGGGGGGTTTAGGGCCAAAGGGGGAGTATTTTTTGTGAATTATTGGAATTTGTATTGGAACATAATGAGTTAAGTTTTGGCAATCAGTGGTACATACAGTGCACAGGCACTTTCGCAAATATATTTTAGGTTTATTGCGAAGAACAGTACATTTATAATGTTAGGAATCCATATCTGAAATATATTCAGCACTAGTCGAGATTTATCGACGATGTGTTGATAATATGGTCAGGGTCAGAATCACAATTTGCAGATTTTGTTAGTTTTATAAATCAAAACAATGTAAATATGGCTTTCACAGCGAATTTTGGGAACAAGAAGGTAGTGTATCTTGATGTGGAAATTGAATTGATGGTGTAAAGACTAAGGGTTATAGAAAACCAATTGTAACTTATTCTCTCTTACATAGTGACATCCTACACATGTGAAGAAGTCACTCCCATATGGACAATTCCTCAGGTTAAGACACAACAATAGTGAGTATGAGGATTTTATAGAACAGTCAGTTGAACTTATGGATAGGTTAAGATCAAGAGGATATGGGGTCATTCCATATCAAGTGATCCAAATATAAATATTTTTTTTAAAATCAAAACTTTTTATTAGTTTTATGCATTTAAGATTATACAGCAAAGAAGTGTGATGGGAACACAACAAAAATGAACACAGGGTTCAAAGGCATAAAAAGCCATAAACATCAAACAACAAAGCAACATATATGTCACGGACGCCCCTGTGACCCCCATCCCGGGTCGCGGGCGCGTCCCGACTTCCAGCAGCGCCCCGTCCCGCACCTCAGGTTCGGGGTCTGCTCATTCCCCTGCTCTCGCCGGCACTCACTTACCCGGCCACGATCCTGCTCTGTCCACCTCTGGTTCCCAGCTAGCGCGGCGCCTCCCCCCTAGCGCGCGCGCATGCTGGCAAATTTAAAGGGACAGTGCGCCGGTAATTGGTCATTGCCGGGCACTGCCCTTATTTAAGTCCGGCCCCTTCCTGACTGCCTTGCCGGATCTTTGGTGTCATTCCCTTGGAGAAAGCGTTCCTGAAAGTCTTTGCCTTGTCTATCCGTGTACCGAGCCTCGAGCCTACGTTTACCGACCACGGACCTTGCCGCCAGCCCTGACCTCCTGCCTGTCTACGTTTGCGAACCAGAGCCGCCTGCCCTGACCTCCTGCTTGTTCCCCGACTACGAGCTAGCCTGACGTTTCTGTATCACGCCTACCCTTGGCCGCCACCGCAGGCAAGTCCCGCCAGTGGAAGCGACCTGGTAGACTCCCGCCGCAGCAAGTCCATCCCGCTTTGCGGCGGGCTCTGGTGAATACCGGGACCTACTTAGATTCCGCTCCCTGGTGTAGGCTTCCACCATCGCCTGCGGTGGTCCAGAGGATCCACCTCCAGACCGTTACAGTAGGATCCGGCCATGGATCCCGCCAAGGTGCCGTTACCCAGCCTGGCGGATCTGACGACCGTTGTTGCTTGCCAGTCACAGCAACTAGGTCAACAGGCGCAGCAACTTACCCAGCTATCCACCATGTTGCAGCAACTCGTCACCGTCCAGCAGCAGCAACCTGCACCCTCTCCAGTGGTTGTCCCTGCCTCTACGGTTCCTGTGGCTCTGAGGGGCCCCAATCTTCGGCTGTCGCTCCCATCTAAGTTCGACGGAGACCTGAAACTCTGCAAGGGGGTTCATCACCCAATGATCTATGCACGTGGAGCTGATGGCCGATCAGTTCCTGTCCGAACGTGTGAAAGTGGCTTTCGTGGTCAGCCTCCTCTCCGGGAAGGCTCTGGCATGGGCTACACCTCTGTGGGACAGGAACGATCCAGTGACGGCGGATCTACAGTCGTTTCTCACTGAGTTCCGCAATGTGTTCGAGGAACCAGTCCGCGCATCCTCCGCTGAGACAGCCCTTCTAAACCTACGCCAGGGGGACCTGTCTGTAGGGGACTACGCGGTACAATTCCGCACCCTGGCCTCTGAACTGTCATGGAACGAGGCCGTCATGTGTGCCACCTTCAAGAAAGGGCTCTCAAGCCGAGTTAAGGACGTCTTGGCCGCTAGAGACCTCCCGTCTTCCCTCAGTGACTTGATCCGGTTAGCTACCCGCATCGATGTACGCTTCTTTGAACGGGAAGAGGAACTTCGGCAAGAGCGTCAGTCAGCCCAACCTTGCCGGTTTCCTCGCCTGGCACCGGTGTTCCAGAGGCCTCCTGCGCCACAGCCGCCAACACCCACCGAGGAGCCCATGCAAATTGATCGGGCTAATCTCTCTGAGCAAGAGTTGGACCAGCGTCGGCAAGGGAACTTGTGCCTCTACTGTGGCAACCCAGAGCATTACTGGAGGAAGTGTCCCAAGCGCCCCAAGCCTGCGGGAAACTTACGCACCTAGGATCTGTGGGAGAGGCATTCCTAGGTGCAAACTCCTCCTCTCCACGTCTGTTGATGCCAGTGCAGGTCGTGTCAGAGACTGGTACCTCGTTCCAGGTTCCGGCGTTTCTGGATTCGGGCTCGGCCGTGAACTTCATCCACCAGTCTCTAGTGAAGCAGTATCGGCTTCCGGTGGTCCACTTGGAAAAAACGCTCGTCATCTCCTCTCAGCGGGGAGCTGCTAACCGACACCATCCAGTTTGTCACCAAGCCACTGTCCCTCCACGTGGGGGCGCTGCATAAGGAAGAAATCTCCTTCTATGTGTTGTCTCGCTCCTCCTCTGCGGTCCTTCTCAGACTCCCATGGCTGCGGCTCCATTCTCCTACCCTGGACTGGACATCTGGAGAGGTGACTCGTTGGGGTCCCAACTGTCGGGGGCGTTATTTGGTGGCACCTCGCCCGGTGCTTACCTGCTCCCGCTCGACCCTACAGGAGTCGCTGCCCGGGCTGCCGCCCGAGTATTGGGCGTACGCCGATGTGTTCTCCGAGAGACAAACCGAGAGTCTTCCTCCGCATCGTCCGTACGATTGCACGATCGACTTATTGCCGGGTACCAGCCCTCCTCGGGGCCGAGTCTACCCATTATCGGTTCCTGAGACCCAAGCCATGCCTGAGTACATCCAGGAGAATCCCCGGAAGGGGTTCATCCGAAAGTCCTCGTCTCCCGCGGGTGCGGGGTTCTTTTTCGTAAAGAAGAAGGACGGTACCTTGCGGCCCTGCATAGACGAGCGGGGTCTGCACGAGATCACGGTGAAAAAACGTTACCCATTGCCGTTGATCACAGAACTTTTTGACCGCCTGCAGGGCGCCAAGATCTTCTCCAAGTTTGAATTTGAGAGGGGCCTACAACTTGGTCCGAATCCGCAAGGGCGATGAATGGAAGACAACCTTCAACACCAGGGATGGGCACTTTGAGTACCTGGTGATGCCCTTCGGACTGTGTAATGCGCCTGCGGTCTTCCAGGTGCTCGTGAATGACGTCTTCAGGGACCTCCTCTTCACCTGCGTGCTGGTTTACCTTGATGACATCTTGGTGTACTCTCCTGACCTCGAGACCCATCGCAGCCATGTTCTTCAGGTGTTGAAGCGTCTCCGGGAGAACCATCTGTATGCCAAGCTAGGGAAGTGCCTCTTCCACCAGACTAGCCTCCCGTTTCTGGGTTACATCATTTCTGACCAAGGCCTGCGGATGGATCCAGCAAAACTGTCAGCCGTGTTGCAGTGGCCACGCCCCGTCGGTCTGCGGGCTATACAGCGCTTCTTGGGCTTCTGTAACTACTACCGCCAATTCATCCCCCACTTCTCAACGCTAGTGGCTCCGATAGTGGCTCTTACCAAGAAACGAACTAACCCACGCAGCTGGCCCGTCGAAGCCGAGGAGGCGTTCTTGAAGCTCAAGTCCGCCTTCTCTACAGCATCTATCCTTTCGCTTCCGGATTCCCGCGAGATCCTTCACGTTGGAAGTGGATGCCTCGTCTGTGGGAGCCGGGGCAGTTCTTACGCAAAAAGGGCCCACGGGTAAGACTGTAACGTGTGGTTTCTTTTCCAAGACTTTCTCTTCGGCCAAGAGGAATTACACGATTGGCGACTGGGAGCTACTGGCCATAAAACTGGCCCTGGAGGAATGGCGCTATCTGCTGGAGGGTGCTCATCACCCCATCTGCATCTACTCAGACCACAAAAACCTCCAATACCTCCAGACGGCTCAGCGACTTAACCCATGCCAGGCTAGGTGGTCGCTCTTCTTTTCCCGGTTCGATTTTCAGATCCACTTCCGGCCTGCAGAGAAGAATGTGAGAGCCGACGCCCTCTCCCGTGCCTCCGACGTAGTGGGTGAAGACACTACTCCAGAACACATAATTCCCCCAGAACGTCTTATCTCGGCAGCTCCAGTTGACCTCCGGAAGGTTCCTCCTGGAAGGACTTACGTGCGCCCTGCTCTCCGCAGATGTATCTTAAAATGGGGACATTGCTCATTGGTGGCCGCCCATCCCGGCGCCCGAAGAACGTTCCACCTGATATCCCGGTTCTATTGGTGGCCAGAGCTTGAAAGGGATGTCAAGGACTTCGTTTCGTCTTGTAACTCCTGTGCCCGCAACAAGACGCCTCGTCACAAGCCGGCAGGCCTACTACAGCCACTACCCATCCCAACTCAACCATGGACCAACATTTCTATGGACTTCATAACTGATCTTCCTCCTTCGTCTGGCAACACCATGATTTGGGTGATCACGGATCACTTCTCCAAGATGGCGCATTTTGTCCCGTTGCCAGGCCTGCCGTCTGCCCCCCGCCTGGCGGAGCTATACTTTCTTCACGTGTTCCGTCTTCATGGACTCCCTCAGCAAATCATCTCGGACCGGGGAGTCCAGTTTGTCTCCAGGTTTTGGCGAGCCCTGTGTGCCCAACTTCGGGTGAAGCTCGACTTCTCTTCGGCTTACCACCCTCAGACGAACGGCCAGGTGGAGAGGGTCAAGAGGGCTTGGGATGTTACCTTCGCCACTTCGTCTCGGCACGTCAAGACGACTGGTCCAACTTGCTGCCATGGGTGGAGTTCTCTTATAACTCCCTAGATTCAGAGTCCGCGGGGGTCTCCCCCTTCTACATCGTTTATGGCCTGCATCCCCGCCCTCCTCTCCCTCTGGCACCTCCTTCCGCGGTTCCGGCGGCAGTTGCACTGGTCCAGGACATGAAGACCATCTGGTCCCAGACCCGCCACGCAGGAAGGCTCAAGCGGATAAATGAAGGATCACTGCTCCTGTTGTCTCCCCGGGGGACCAGGTGTGGCTCTCGGCCAGATTTGTCCGCCTTAAGATGCCTTCCCACAAACTGGGACCCCGTTTCCTGGGACCCTTTGAGGTTATCAGCCGCATTAACCCGGTCTCCTACAAACTCCGGCTCCCTCCTACCATGAGAATCCCCAACTCGTTTCACGTCTCCTTACTGAAACCCCTGGTCCTTAATCGTTTTTCCCAGAAGGCTGGCCCTCCTCCGTCTGTGACTGATGCACCCAATGTCTTCGAGGTCAAGGAGATTCTGGGTATGAGGAGAACTAGAGGGAAAAGATACTTTTTAGTGGACTGGAAGGGGTTCGGGCCTGAAGAGAGGTCTTGGGAGCCGGAGGAGAACATCTTGAACCGTAGCCTCATCCAGAAATTCCTCCACTCCAGGAAGAGGGGGGGCCCGAAGGGGGGGTGGGGTACTGTCACGGACGCCCCTGCGACCCCCGTCCTGGATCGCGGGCGCCTCCGTGGCCCGACTTCCAGCGGCGCCCCGTCCCGCACCTCGGGTTCGGGGTCCGCTCAGTCCCCTACTCTCGCAGGCAATCACTTACCCGGCCACGATCCTACTCTGTCTGTCTCTGGTCACCGGCGTGCGCAGCGCTGCCCCCTCGCGCGCGCACGCTGGCAGTGTAAAATTGAAAGGGACAGTGCGCCGGTAATTGGTCATTGCCGGGCACTGCCCCTATTTAAGTCAGGCCCCTTCCTGACTGCCTTGCCGGATCCTTGGTGTCATTCCCTTGGAGAAAGCGTTCCTGAAAGTCTTTGCCTTGTCTATCCGTGTACCGAACCTCGAGCCTACGTTTACCGACCACAAACCTTGCCGCCAGCCCTGACCTACTGCCTGTCTACGTTTACGAACCAGAGCCGCCTGCCCTAACCTCCTGCTTGTCCCCGACTACGAGCCAGCCTGACGTTTCTGTACCACGCCTACCCTTGGCCGCCACCGCAGGAAAGTCCCGCCAGTGGAAGCGACCTGGTAGACTCCCGCCGCAGCAAGTCCATCCCGCTTTGCGGAGGACTCTGGTGAATACCGGGACCTACTTAGATTCCGCTCCCTGGTGTGGGCTTCCACCATCGCCTGCAGTGGTCCAGAGGATCCACCTCCAGACCGTTACAATATGCCAAAGTCAAGGATTCAAGACATTTCCCAGAGCTACAATACTAACATTTTGTGAGTTACTTATGATAAAACAAACATGAGTGCTTACAAATTCTGCATCATGAACATCATAAAGGCCTACATATATGGTGTTTGTCCTTAAAACGCAGAGAAAAAAAAAGAAACAGTTACTTAGATATCATTTAAAATATTTGGATTCTGTCCAGAGACACCATCTATCTTTTGTTCTTGCAACTAGGTGTGGGGGCAGAGAGAGGTAGGTCTCACATCTGTATTGAAAGTTAACCCTGTCTACTATTTCCATCATGCTCGGTGGCAGACTTGATTTCCAGTGTAGGGTTATGACAAGTCTTGTTGCTATTAGGATATGTTGTAAGATCGTTCTGAATGCTGCAGGGAGGTCATCTATAGAAACATCCATTATGGCTAATGGTGGGGTTAAAAGAAAGTGACAGTGAAGGACCTCACAGATCATCTCATTAACCTTCAACCATAATTCCCGGATCGTCGGGCAGAACCACCACATATGTGATAAGGTACCTGGAGCTCCACAACCTCTCCAACAGGATCCAGAGCAAGTCGAAAGGGAATGTGCTAGTCAGGTTGGATTAAGATACCATCTTAAATAAAAAATTTTCATGAGCTCAAAATGGTTAATACACATAGTTGCCAACTTTTGAAAATGAAAAAGCAGGAGATACTAGAGGGCGGTGCAAAAATTTGCATGGCCACGCCCATCTTGACGGTATGCCACGCCCCTTCAAAAAGCCACACCTACTCCACCTAACTGCATAACGGCTTTGGAAGAAAGCCAGGTAGATGCCCTTATAGCCAGGTAGTAGCCCTCCATAACCAGGTAGTGCCCCTTACAGGCAGGTAGATGCCCCCTTGTAGCCAAATAGATGCCCTCTCTGTAGCCAGGTAGAGCCATATTTGTAGCCAGGTAGATGCCCCCCTTTGTTAGCCAGGTAGATGCCCCCCATTGTTTGCCAGGTAGTGCCCCCATTGTTTGCCAGGTAGTGCCCCCATTGTTTGCCAGGTAGATGCCCCCATTGTTTGCCAGGTAGTGCCCCCTCTGTTGGCCAGGTAGATGCCCCCATTGATTTCCAGGTAGTGCCCCCTCTGTTGCCAGGTAGATGCCCCATTGTTTGCCAGGTAGTGCCCCCTCTGTAGCCAGGTAGTGCCCCCATTGTTAGCCAGGTAGTGCCCCCATTGTTAGCCAGGTAGTGCCTCCCTTGTTGCCAGGTAGTGCCCCCTTTAGTAGCCAGGTAGTGCCCCCTTTAGTAGCCAGGTAGTGCCTCCATTAGTAGCCAGGTAGTGCCTCCATTGTTGCCAGGTAGTGCCCCCATTGTAGCCAGGTAGTGCCCCCCCCCATTGTAGCCAGGTAGTGTGCCCCCCCATTGTAGCCAGGTAGTGCCCCCATTGTTAGCCAGGTAGTGCCCTCTCTGTTGCCAGGTATTGCCCCCATTGTAGCTAGGTAGACCCCGCATTGTAGCCAGGTAGACCCCCCATTGTAGCCAGGTAGACCCCCATTGTAGCCAGTGCCCCCCTAAAACTAATAAAAATAAAATAATAAAATCCACTTACCTGACCAGGCTCCTGCAGAGCGGCCCGCTCCAGCCGATCTCCTCAGCGTCACAGGGGAAGTGAGTGCAGCCGCGCGTCACTTCCTCTGTGACGCTGACATGTGTGTACGGCGCACAGCGGCGCCGGACATACAGGGGGAGGAGGCAGGAGGGAGCGATCCCTCCGGCCTCTTCCCTGCTCAGCGAGGTTCCGGGCGGGTGAAGCGGGCGCAGCGCCCGTTTCACCCGCCTGTGGGAACGACCGGCGGCGCCAGAGTAGCGCACCAGCGCTACTCCGGCGCCGCGGTCATTTAAAGGACCCCCGCCGCCTACTGGCGGCGGGAGGAATGCCAACTCCCCCGGGAGGGCGGGAGGGGACCTCAAATAGCGGGACCCCCCCCGCCAAAAACGGGAGAGTTGGCATGTATGTTAATACACCTTGAATGTTTCACCACTCAATTAGAGGCTTTCAGCCATACATCCCATGAATAGGAGCAGCTGAGTTCCTTCTCCCATTTTAATATATAAAAAGGTTTTGATTCTTCCTTCCTGGAGAGCATGAGATTGTAGATAATGGAGAGCCCCCTTTCAAACCCTTTAGGTAGTACTAGAAATGTATGGTAAGGGGACTGCAAAGGTGATTGGTTAAGCCATTTCCAAGTCTGAAGTACATGTCTAATCTGCAAATACTGATAAAAGTTGTCACGGACGCCCCTGCGACCTCTGTCCCGGGTCGCAGGCACGCCCGTGCCCCTGCACCGAGCGGAGCCCCGTCCCGCATCTCGGTTCGGGGTCCGCTCTAAGCCTCCCCCATCCCCGCCGGCAATGCACTTACCCGGACACGCACCTACTAAGCTGCTTCCGGGTCCCCCGGCGCGTAGCTCGCCCCTAGGCTGGCGCGCGCCGCAATTTGAATTTAAAGGGCAAGCGCCGGTAATTGGTTCATTGCCGGGCAACTGCTCCTATTTAAGTCCGGTCACTTCCAGCCGGTCCTCGCCGGATCCATGGTGTTCATGACCCATGGTGAAAGTGTTCCTGGCGTTCAGTATTGCCCTTCCTGTGTACCGACCCTCTGCTATGTCTACCGCTAACGAACCATGCCGCCTGCCCCACCACCTCTTGTCTACCGTCCACGAATCCAGAGCCGCCTGTCCTGACCTCTGTCTGTCCTCTGACTTTCGAGCCTGCCTGCCGTTCCTGTACCTCCTCACCCTTGTCCCGCCAACCACACAAGCCCCGCAGTGGTAGTGACATGAGGAACCGACCCGCCGCAGCAAGACCATCCCCCCGCTTGCTGGCGGGCAACTGGTGAAGGAACCGTCCCACTAGAATTCCCTCCCTGAAGGGGCTTACCGCCATCGCCTACGTAGGTCCAGTGGATCCACCACCAGAATCTTTACAGTAGGAATTCCGGCCATGGATCCCCGCCAAGGTACCCTTGCCCATGCAGTGTTGCCAGCATCACCCCAACGTCGTGGTCAAGCAAACACACACAGATTGCGCAGCAAGCGCAGCAGCTGCGCAACTCTCCTCCTTGGTGCAGCAGCAGCTCGTCCCGACCAGCAGCAGCCACCCGCCACTCCAGTTGCTCCTGCCTCATTGGTTCCGGTGATCCCCGATGGCTACCCAAAGCATCGCTGTCACTCCCATCCAAGTTCAGCGGTGACCCCGAAACTATGCAGGTGGGTTTATCACCATGCTCTATGCACGTGGAGCTGATGACCCGACCAGTTCCAGTCCGAACACGACGAAGGTGGCTTTCTTGGTCATCCTCCTCTCCGTGGGTGGAAGGCCCCTGGCATGGGCCTACACCCCTATGGGAACAGAATGATCCTGTTGGACGGCGGATCTACATTCCATTCCACAGTGAGTTCCGCAAACGTCTCGAGGAACCAGCCCGTCGCCTCCTCAGCTGAGACGAGGCCCTCCTAAATTATACGTCCAGGGAGACCTTCTGTAGGAGACTACACGGTGCAATTCCTACGCTGGCCTCTGAACTGACATGGAACGAGGCCGCACTACAATCGATTGCTACGTTCAAGAGGGACTCTCAAGTCGAGTTTAAAGACGTCTTGGCCGCTAGAGACCCCCTCCCTCACCTTATTACGACTTGATCCGGTTGGGCGACCCGCATCGATATAATACGCTTCAATGAACGGAGGAGGAGCTTCTGCAAGAACGCCAGTCCAGCCCAACCCTTCTGGCCGGTTTCCTCTCCTGGCACCGGTGTTTCCAGGGCCCGGTCCTGCGCCACAGCCTCCAACACCCACCGACGAGCCCATGCAGATTGAGGGCTCCGCCTTTCTGAGAAAGAAATGCGGCCCAGCGCGGCGACAACTGGGCTTGTGACTCTACTGATGGCAGCCCAGAGCATTTTCAGTAGGACTTATTCCCCAAGCGCCCCAAGGCTGCGGGAAACTCCCGCACCAAGGATCTGTGGGAGAGCATTCCTAGGTTGCAACCTCCTCCTCTCCACGCCGGTTGATGCCGAGCAGTGTCGTGTCAAGTCTGTATCACATACCAGGTACCGGTGTTTCTGGACTCGGGCTCAGCCGGAGAACTTCCATCTTCCATCCCTAGTGAGGCGGTATCGGCTTCCAGTGTGTACGTTGGAGAAACCGCTGTTCATCTTCATCATCAGCGTGGAGCTGCTTAGCCGACAACCATCCAGTTCGTCACCACGCCACCTGTCTCTCCATGAGGGGGCACGTGCATAAGGGGAAACGCCTTCTATGTGTTGCCTTTCGCCTCCTCGTCGGCGATCCACCTCGGACACCCATGGCTAACGGCTCCACACTCCTATCCTGACAGTTCCTACTGAGAGGTGATTCGTTGGGGTCCCAAGCTGTCGGTGCCGTTGTTTGCGTGGCACCCACCGTCGCCCGTTGCTTCCCTGCTCGCGTCGGCTTAACCCTTCAGGAGCCGGCTGCCCGTCTGTCCGCCCGCATACTGGAGTATGCCCGATGGGTGAGTTCTTCCGAGAGACAAGCGTTAGTCTTCCAGCCGCACTTCGTCCAACGATGCCCGATCGACTTATTGCCGGTACCAGTCCTACGCCCGTGGCCGAGTCAACCCTCCTGTCTGTTCCTGAGACCCAAGCCATGTTGGAGTACATCCATGAGAATCTCAAGAAGGGGTTTCATCCGGAAGTCCCTCGTCCCCCCCACTGAGCTCAGGGTTCTTTTTCGAGAAGAAGAAGGACGGTACCCTACTGCCCAGCATAGACTACCGGGCCTTGAACAAGATCCCGGTAAAGAACCGTTACCCCTTGCGCTGATCACGGAACTTTTGATGGCCTTCAAGGCGCCAAGATTTCTACCAAGTTGATTTAGAGAGGGCCTACAACTCGTCCGAATCCGCAGAGGGCGATGAATGGAAGACGCCTTTTCAACACCCAGGGATGGGCACTACAGTACCTGTGATGCCCCTTCGAAACTCTGTAATGCGCAGCATCTTTCCAGGACTCGTGAATGACGTCTTGCAGTGGACCTCCACCCTCTCCTCGTGTAGTCCTATACCTCGATGACATAACTGGGTTCTCCCTTACCACAAGAACCCACCGCAGCATGTCCGTCAAGTACTAAGACGACTCCCGGGAGAACCACCTGTATGCCAAGCTAGGGAAGTGCCTCTTCCATCCAGACTAGCCTCACCGTTTTCTGGGGTAAGTCATCCTGACCAAGGCCCTACGGATGACCCTGCAAAACTGTCTGCCGGTTTGCATTGGCCAAACGCCCCGTCGGTCTGCGGGCTAACCAGCGAATCTTTGGGCTTTCTGCAATTAGCAACGCAATTTCATCCCCGAACACTTCTCAAACGCTGGTGGCCGCCGATAGTGTCTCTCACCACGAAACAAGCCCAGATCCACACAGTTGGCCCTGTCGAGGCCGAGGACGTTTGTGAAGCTCAAATCCGCCTTCGCTATGCTTCTATCCTTTGCACGTCAACCCCCTGCGAAAATCCTTCACATCTGGAAGTGATGCTCGTCTGTGGGGCTGGAGCAGTCCCTTACCAAAAAGGGCCTACGGGTTAAGACTCGTGTCCTGCGGCATCTTCTCCAAGACGTTCACTTCAGCCGAGAGAATTACACGTTGGCGACCGTGAGCTAACTGCAATCAAATTGAAACAGAGATGGCGTTATCCTGCTGGTGGTTCCCGTTTTTCTCCCATCCGTATCTACTCGGACGCACAAGCCCTCCAATAACTGCAGACTTATGCTAGCAACTTAACCCACCGCCAGCCAGGTGTCGCACTTCTTCTCCCGGTTCGACTTTCAGATCCATTTCAGGCCATCCAGAAGAATGTGAGAGCTGATGCCCACTCCCTAGTGCTTCCGACGTGGTGGGTGAAGAGACCTCTCCTGAACACATCATCCCCCCAGAACGTCTCATCTACGGCTGCTCCAGTGGACCTCCAGAAGGTAACTCCTGGAAGGCACTTATGTGCGTCCTGCTCGTCCGCAGACGTATCTAAAATTTGGACATTGCTCATGTGGTGGCTGTCCATCCCGTCGCCCAGAAGAACTCTTCCACCGAATCCATGTTCTATTGGTGGCCAGAGCAGAGAAGAAATATCAAGGACTTCGTTGCGTCTTGCGACTCCTGAGCCGGAACAAGACTGCCTCGTCACAAGCCAGCAGGCCTACTTCAGCCACTTCCCGTTCCCACACTCGACAACCCTGTACCAACATTTCGATGGACTTTATGAACCGACCACCCTCCGTCGTCTGGCAACAACCATTATCTGGTGATTCACGAGCCGCTTATTCCCAAAATGCGCACTTCGTCCCGTTGCCAGGGCTTGCCATCCCGCCTCCCGCTACGATTGTATTCTTCATCCATGTGTTCCTGCTCCATTGGACACCCTCAGCAAATTGTCTCGGACCGGGGAGTTCAATTTGACACCAGGTTTTTGGCGAGCTCTGTGCATCCAAACTTCAAGTGAAGCTCGACTTCTCTTCCGGCTACCATCCACAGACGAACGGCCAGGTGAGACGGGTCAACCAAGTCCTGGTTGCTCCTTCGTCATATTCTTCTTCGTCACGCCAATAGATTTGGCCAATTATACTGTCCGAGGGCGGAGTTCACCTATAACTCCCTTGAGTCCGAGTCCGCGTGGGCCTCCCCCCTTCTACCTCGGTATGGCTTGCATCCCCTGCCCCCGCCTCTCCCTCTGGTAACCTCCTCCAAGGTTACCGGTTGCGGGACCGCACTGGTATACAAGACATGACGCCATCTGTTTCCAGACCCGTCATGTCGCTGCTCTCACCGCGCTGCCGATCGATGAAGTCTCAAGCGGACAAGAAAGAATCCCCTCCCTCCGGTGTTTCTCCCCAGGTGAAAAGGTGTGCCTTCTCGTCTAGATATGTCCGCCTTAAAGAGGCCGTCTCACAAACTGGGACCTACCAACCCCGTTTCCTTGGGGACCCTTGCGGCAACATCCGCATCACCCGGTAGCATAAAACTCCGGCTCCCTCCCACGATGAGAAATTCCCGAACTTTCGTTCATGTTCTCCTTATGAAACCTCTGGTCCCTTAACCAATTTCCCATAAAGCCCTCCTCCTCCGTTCTGTGCTGAACCCGCGCCCAATGTCATCGAGGTCCAGGAGCAATCTGGCATGAGAAGAAACAGGGGAAAGCGATAACTTCTGTGGACTGGAGGGGGTTCGGCCCTGAAGAAGGTTACCTGGACCGGAGGAGAACATCATGAACCGCAGTCCCTCATCCATAAGAATTCTCCAGTCCGATCCTTGGTGATCATACCCATGGGTTGAAGTGTTTCCTGAGCGTTCCATATTGCTTCCTGTGTACCGACCCTCTATACGGCTACCGTCTACTAACCTTGCCGCCAGCCCCGTACCACTCTGCTTGTCTACCGTCCACGAACCAGAGCTGCCTGTCCTGACCTTGCTGTCTGTCTCCGACTTACGAGCCTGCTGCCGTTCCTGTACCTCGCACACTTGCCGCCGAACCCGCAGCAAGCCCGCCAGTGTTATGACCTGTGGAACACCCCGCGCGCAGCAAGACCATCCCTCCCGCTTTGCGGCGGCCTGTGAAAACCGGTTCCCACTATCAGATCCACTACCTGTAGGCTTACTCCATCGCCAGCGGTGGTCCAGTGGATCCACCTCCAGAATCGTTACAAAAGTAAGAATTAGGGAAGCCATAAATCACCTTTAACTCAGAAAAGGGGTGTAAGGAGTTCTCTGTAAGTCGCTTACCATCCGAATACCTCTAGCCCTCCAATTTGAAATCGGGAGGGAAGGGTTACTCAGGTGAATAACTGAGATTGGGCAGCTTTCTTTAGTAATGGAAATCCATTGTTCTGATTTTACATATTTATGCCATGCCTCAAAAACATGGGTAAGGGTTAGTAATTGGGGTTGAGGAATCTCAATTCCTAAACTGGAGCCAGTAACATATCTTTAACCGGGAAGGGAAAAACCGATCCATTTTCCATCTGGGACCATCCCTGACCCTCTGGGGAAGACCACAGCCATTGTATAGGCTCTAGTACTGAGGCCATATTGTAAGAAAGTAGGTGAGGAACCGACATCCCTCCCTCTCACGTATGGAGATATAGGTATTTCTTCCTACATCTTGGTCTTTTTGAGTTCCAAATAAACTGTAGTAGCTGAGATTGAAGTTTATTGACAAAGGGAGTTGGGAATAAGAAAGGTAGAGACCTAGTGACATATAAGAATTTAAGGTAGCAACATCATTTTGGTGAGATTAATCCTCGCCATCCATGATAAAGAAAGTTTATTCAGTTTACTAATTTCTGAAGAGAAAACCAAATCCAAGTCGTTTAGGTTAACATTAATGGTTTTGTCTATCGATTGAAAGATTTTTATGCCTAAGTAACTTATATGCTCTCGGGTCCATACAAATTTCATCCCAGACATTTTTTTCTGGAGGGCTTCTGGGGTGTTTAAAGGGAGGATCACTGATTTAGACTGATTTAGTTTATAATATGAAATAGAAGAATATACCTTCAAAGTGTCTAACAAAGCGGGTATTGAAGTTTCTGGTTCAGAGCAAATAATAAGAGTATCATCAGCAAAGAGGCTGATTTTATGCTCCACACCAAAAATTGTTATTCCCCGGATATGTTCGGATCTACTAATCAGCTCCGCTAATGGTTCTACACATAAAATATAGATTATCAGAGATAATGGGCACCCTTGTCTCGTACCGTTTGAAAATGAGAAAGGATCAGAAAGGAAACCTGAAGCAAAAACACTGGCTGACGGATTGGAGTACAAGGCCATAATTGCCTGCAAGACAGAACCTTCAAAGCCAAATTTAGAAAGCACTGCTTTGAGATAAGACCAGTTAAGCCTATCAAAAGCTTTCTCTGCGTCAAGGGAAAGCAAAAGTGTTGGGATTTTGTGGAGGTTAACCATCTGAATAAGATCTAATGTTCTTCTAACTCCATCTCTTGTTTGTCGAGCCTGAACAAATCCTGATTGGTCTATGTGAATCAGCGTGGGTAGGATCTTACTTATCCGGTTAGCTAAAATCTTAGAATAAAATTTTATGTCAGTATTTAAAGGGGTGTTATCGTTTGAGCTGCTCGTGCTGTCCAGCTAATTTTCTCAGATTGAGTTTGAAATACAGGGGCGTGTCTCTCCTGTCAGCAGGCGTGTCTCTCCTCCCAGGAGGCGTGTCTCCCCTCACTGAAGAACTGTGACATCATCATTTTGTTTAAAGCAGGGGATGCAGAAGGTTGTCTGGATATAACAGCTCTGTAGCCTCCTGTCCGCTTATGTCTGCAGCCTTGAGGCTCCAAACTCCAGCAAGCAACTGTCATATGTCTTAGTTTACACACAACTGAAAGCCAGAGCTGTTAAGATCTCTGCTCCTGTCAGTGACATGTGGAGAAGCAAATCAGCTTCAGAGAAGGCCCTGCTCATCTTGTAACTGACTTGGGCTTGGTGGTGCAGCGGGTAGAGCAGTGATAGACTTATTGTTTTTACAACGAAGGGGTTTGGCGTTCTAGTCCCTCACAGGGTATTTTTTTTTCCCCCCCTAAATTCTACACATATGTAGAGAGACCTAAAATATATATGTTAATCTCGATAATGATATATATACACATACAGGGCTCCCCTATATCATTTCTCATCCCCCAGAATATATGCATTGTATCACGTATGTTGGAAGTGCTTGGTGTGACTGCAAGGATGGGGAACTATATAGGGGAGCGTGGTGTGTGTATATGAATAAATTTATAGATGTTCACACATATATTTTATATCTTTACATATGTGTATAAATTTTAAATTAAAAAAAACAAAACACTACTGATGGGACTTGAACTCCCAACCTCTGTTTTGTAGGGCTGATCACCTAAGCACTACTCTATACAAGTAGCTCACGCAGACACAGTGTTGAATCCTTATGTTATACAATACAGGTGATGACATCATAAGGAGGCGGGGCTTGCATTCGATCTGAGGAACAGAACGCCTTCTTTTCCAAGTAGCAGCTTAAGGACTGGATCTGTGAGGAGGTGAATCAACCTCTTGGCAAAAGCCCCTTAAACAAGCAGTTATTGCCCAGAACATTGACCCTAAAGCTGGGAGATGTACATAGAGCCAGCAGACTTTGGTTTCACTATCGATTTTAACAGCTCAGAGGGGAGTAAACACAGTGTGCAAGCAGCTAATCAAAAGCGCGGGGGCGTGGCCGGGGCGTTTTTCCTGTCTAGGGGCGTTAACCCAACAGGCTGAATGAAATGTCAGCCAGCCAATCACAGTGCAGGGGGCGTGTCTAGGGGTGCCAGAATCGACCCGGGGGGCTTCTGACCCAGCAACAGCAGAAATAAAAGACAGTTTTTACAGAGATGCTTATATCTGAAAAAAACCAAGTGACAGAGGTAATGGCAACCCAATTACAAAAGTGCTTTTTTTTTACTGTCCCCATAATCTGAGACATGATCTTTGTAACGATAAAACCCCTTTAACAGAGAAATTGGCCTATAATTACTGACTATATCCGTTGGTTTACCGGGTTTGGGGATAGTGGTTATTAATGCTGAAAGCATTTCAGCTGGAGCCGATCCTTTATCTTTAATGGATTGGAAAAGAGTACAAAGAAAAGGAGTGAGAGTATTTTTAAATATTTTCTAATATTTATGTAGTTTCGAATTATTTATTACTTCCTCAATTTCTTGAGGGAGAAAAGGTTTGTTTAAGACTGATAACTGATCTTCAGAGAGGGAAGGTAACTTAATTTTATCCAAAAAACCCTGGATATCTGAGGAAAGTACTGTTGGAGTCTCTAAGTTGTCTTTAAGGTTATAAAATTTGTGTATAATATTTTGGAAAACTATTCGTTATTTTTTGTGGATCATACATTTTTCCTGAGGAGAGATTGATATATGTGAAATTTTTGTGCGAGCCTGGAATTTCTTAACTCTTTTAGCTAGAATTTTTGAAGGCCTATCCCCCTGCAAATAAAAGGTCCACTTGAGTTTAGCTAATTGGTAATCATAGTAATAAAGATTAAGGGTTCTCAACTGATTTCTGCATTATGTTAGCTTATTTTTATTATTAAGATTTGGGTTCTTCTTAAATTCCTTATTTAATATATGAAGCTTATTTATGATTTCAATCATTGCCAGGGCCCTTTTTTTCCTCCGCCTGGCGGCTAATTTTATACAAACTCCTCTTATAACCGCCTTGTGAGAACACCAAAGGATCTCTGGAGAAGGTGCTGATGGAAGATTGATATCAAAGTATTCTTTAAGAGCATTACCAATGTCTTTTATCAAATCAGGTGATTTTAGTAATGAATGGTTAATGCGCCATGGGAATTGAGAAGGGGATTTAAATTGTTCCAGTAGTGTAAGGAAAACCGGAGCGTGGTCTGACCATGTTATTAGGCCGATCTCCGTATCCGCAATTTGAGTAAGTAATCGTCTATCTACTAGAAAATTATCTAACCTTGAGTGGGAGTTTTTAGAGGCCAAGAAAAATGTAAAGTCTACTTCGTTCGCGTGCTGGTACCTCCATGGATTGTGGAGGTTCTCTTCCCATATAAGATTTTGGAGTTCTGGAGTATACCGTGAGCAACCGACAGACCTGTTTATTTTTTTATTTATTACTATGTTATAATCCCCGCATAAAATCAGGTTGTTCTTGGCTAGTTTTTTGGCGTGATCTATTACTTTAGAGATAAACGCTATTTGTCTCACATTGGGTGCATACAAATTGACTAGGGTGTATGGAGCCGAGTTTATTTCACATTGTAAGATTATGTACCTTCCTTTTGGGTCAATCACCACCTTCAGACACGTGAATGCTACAGAATCCTTTATCGCTATTACTACGCCCATTTTTTTTTTTCCTGGTAAGGATGAAACAAAAATGTGGGGAAATTTCTTATGTTTCAGTCTTGTACGCATAAAATGTCACATTTAGCCTTTAGGGCATCTCTCCAAACAGAAGCTCTTTTAAATGGGGAATTAAAGCCCACTGTGTTCAAAGACATAATCTTAACCCCCATGATGCCTAAAGGGAGGGGTTTCAGATAGAGGTTTGGATAAAAAAATAGCACTCACAGCTGGTACACCTGCTAAGGTATTGAACCATAAAGGTTGATCGGGTGACTGAGGCAAAAATTAGAACTAAGAACATAATAAGAGAACAATAAAGAAACACTAGTATGCAAGAAAAACTTCCCTTCAGGGGAAGAACAGCGACGGGGTAAGTCCGTGAGGATAACCTGCAAAGAAAAGGCAACATTATTTGAACAAGAGAGTTGTAATTTCTCTTTGGCTGCTCAAAGGGAATCCTACAAGACTATTAGAAAGAATGATTTCAATCGTTTGGTCTGGTAAATGATCTACGAGATTTCTCTGACCAGAGTGGTGTGATGGCCTCAGGTCTGGTTTGTCTTTTCACAGCCGGGGATTGGATAGGAGTCGACAGCAAATCCCATGACATGAGGAGTTCCTTAGCAGAGGCTGGGGTGAGGCAGGTCACTGTGGTGTTGTCTTTAGAGATGACCAGCTTCACTGGGAATCCCCAGTGGTAGGAGATGTTATTCTCTCTTAACATTCATGTGAATGGAGCACATTCCTTCCTTTTCAGCAGTGTGCCCGCTAAGAGGTCTAAGAAAAAGGAGATGTCTTTAAATCTATCAGGGAGATCAGAGCAGGAACGGATAGACTTCAGGAAATTTTCCTTGGTTCGGAAAAAGTGAATTTTAGCAATGACATCTTGAGGTATTGCTGGTGGAAGATGCTTAGGCTTGGGGAGCCTATGGATTCTGTCCACTGTAAGGTCGAGATCAGGGGCTTCAGTTAACACCGAGGCCATAAAGTCCACTAGGAACTGCGGGAGTTGGTCTTGAGTGACTGTTTCCGGGACTCCTCTTAATCTGACATTATTCCTTCTAGAGCGGTCTTCCAAATCTAAGACTTTTGCAGAAAGACGATGCACTTCTTCTTCAAGGGTTGCATTAGCATCTATAAGGAGATTATGAGATTTTGTGAATTCTGCCATTTTGTGTTCGACATGCTCAGTTCTTGAGACTAAAGCTTGGATGTCTGATCTGAATTCACCCATCATCTGTCTGAAATCTCCCTGCAGAGATTCCCTGAAAGAAGAGAAAAGGTGGTGTAGAGTTTGCTCCATAATTTCTAAACTACCTGCTCCTTCCAGTTGATCCATATCTACCGAATCCTGACGTGAGGAAGCAGGTGAAGTAATAGATAAAGGAATGCGACCTTCCTTGTCTTGGGATTGGGATGGAGGATTTGTGAAGAATTCCGTCAATTTCTTGGGTTTAGGGTTTCTTTTGGATGTGCCCCCCATTTAGATGTTTGATAGTAAACTTGCCTGGTGGAACCAAGGAGTTTGGCTGGGCAGATCTAGGGAGCCCAGTGGATTTGTTATCTTCTGCCGTTGAGCACTAACTACGACACTATACTTGAGTCAGATTCCACCTTATTGCAGGTGTTTAGCTTACTCCACAGGATAATGTCAGGAACAGTTGGTCACAGTGGCTTGTCTGCTATGGTGCCAATTTGTCCCACTTGAGTATACTAAGACCTCCTTAGCTATCGGAGTTATTTGGTAGAGTATGCAGAGGGAGAGAAAGCTATTAAGAAATGTTGTGAAGAAGGACAGATTCTTGAGCAAATTCAACGAGAAGAAACTGGTTGGTGTGCTTAACCAGTGTACTCGGTGGGCCTAGGAACACAGTCTGTCACAGTGTGAGATCTGTTCTTCCCTATGTAAGTTTCACTTTTCTCATGTAACGCTGACAGATAAACTGAATTACATGAGCAAAGTCTCATGTGAGTTATATTCAGTGTTATCCCAAATGGAAACTAATGTCTTATGGTTTAAGAGATCTATTAGTCCCACAATATATTAACGTGGGACTATAGGTAGTCTCAGGAGAGTTTCCCTTGAGGGGGACAAAGTTCTTAATTATTTAGATATAGTAAATGGATGAGATCCCTGAGCTGCAACGTCTGTAGCACTCTCATCACATATAGCTGTCAGCTGTAATGGCGTCAGGTAGCTTCAGAGAGTACATAAAAGGTCCACTGTGCAGGGGGAAGTGAGCGGGACCTGTGCATAAACTCTCCCTTTATATTACAGGTGGGTTCAGGGAGGATAGGCAGTGGAGAGAGAGCTGGGGTCTCGCTGAGATTTTCACCCACTTCGGCGGGAACTCCCTGCAAGAAATGGTGGGCGGCTCCACTCGGAGCCTCCCAAAGGGGGTCAGGGATTGCGCCCAGAACCCGCTCCGGGAAGAATGGACTCACCGCTCCTTGCCGCCAGCAGCTGCCGAGATTTATGGATCGGGGCCTCAGCTTCTGTTACACACTACCACACCAACTTCTTCCTCGCTCCAAAATAAGATGGCGGGCGTGAGGCAGCGAGCGCTCACTAGGAGTGTCCCAAGGCTAGAGCAGCAGCGGTACAGCGGGTCCTCTTCAGCCGTCTGTCGTCTCCGCTCTTCACTGATGACAGCCGGCAAGAAGTACAGTTCGAAGCCGCCGCAGCTTCTTCTGCTCACTTTCACTGTGATCAATTCCCCGCTCCGAGGTAAGATGGCGGGCGCCAGGCAGCGAGGACTCACCAGGCGAATCTGTGGGCTAAGTTTGCTGCGGTGCAGCGGGTCTTCTCTAGTCGACTGTCGGCTCCTGGGTGACCGGAGAGTGGTTAAGAGTAAACTGTCCGGGCAGGGCAGAGAGAAGACAGGGCCCCAAAGCAAACTTTTGGATGGGCCCCCCCCCTCCTCGCCCACCTCCCTGACCACGACCATGTACCAGGACATGCTGTTAGATAATGTAGATAATACAAGGGGCAAATACCTCACCATACATCTCACCATCATACTGCTACCAATCAAATCCCACTATACCAAGACCAGCATTACCACTAACACTATTACATACGGACCTGATTATACCACCAGAACATGACCACAAATAACTACCACATAGTGACTGAATAATACCCTACACTATTACTGATCAGTCTACAAATACAAATACTGTATAATAATAATAATCATAATATATAATAATATAGTGACCATATAATGGTAGACACCAGTGTACACAGGCTCTACAGGCTGTATATTACCACCATACAGTGACCATATAGTGGTAGACACCAGTGTACACAGGCTCTGCAGACTGTATATAACCACCATACAGTGACCATATAGTGGTAGACACCAGTGTACACAGGCTCTGCAGACTGTATATAACCACCATACAGTGACCATATAGTGGTAGACACTAGTGTACACAGGCTCTGCAGACTGTATATAACCACCATACAGTGACCATATAGTGGTAGACACCAGTGTACACAGGCTCTGCAGACTGTATATTACCTCCATACAGTGACCATATAGTGGTAGATAGCAGTGTACACAGCCTGTGCAGACATATAAGTGATTACAGTGCAGTTACATCTTGTGACTCACAGGTGACGTTTCTCTGACCAGTCATTGACTTTCTCTTTTGTTCTGCATCCGTCCAGACCTTCATGATGACATCTCCCGACCACTTGTCCCTGCAGATTTAGACACAAATATCTTAGAATCCTGACTTTTCCAGCACCTGCCCCCCTGGCTATATGGGGTCCATTTAGGCAGGCAGGGTTTAGATAGGATATATGGGGCCCCAAATAGGCAAGGTTTAGGTAGCCAATAGAGTGCCCATATAGGCAGGCAGGGTTTAGGTAGCTATAGGGAGCCATACAGGTAGACAGGGGTTAGGTGGGCTATAGGGGCCATATAGGTAGGGTTTAGGTAGCTAAAGGGGCCCCATATAAGTAGACAGGCAGGCTTGTGGGGGTATACAGGCAGGCTTGTGGGGGTATACGGCAGGCATGTGGGGGCTGTATAGGCAGGCATGTGGGGGCTGTATAGGCAGGCATGTGGGGGCTGTATAGGCAGGCATGTGGGGGCTGTATAGGCAGGCATGTGGGGGCTGTATAGGCAGGCATGTGGGGGCTGTATAGGCAGGCATATGGGGGGATATAGGCAGGCATATGGGGGTGTATAGGCAGGCATATTGGGGCGTATAGGCAATATAGGCAGGCAGGCATATAGGGGGCTGTATAGGCAGGCATATAGGGGGCTGTATAGGCAGGCAGGCATATAGGGGGCTGTATAGGCAGGCATATGGGGGTGTATAGGCAGGCATATGGGGGGTATAGGCAGGCATATGGGGGTATAGGCAGGCATATGGGGGGGTATAGGCAGGCATATGGGGGGGTATAGGCAGACATATGGGGGTGTATAGGCAGGCATATGGGGGTTTATAGGCAGGCATATGAGGGGGTATAAGCAGGCATATGAGGGGGTATAGGCAGGCATATGGGGTTGTATAGGCAGGCATATGAGGGGGTATAAGCAGGCATATGAGGGGGTATAGGCAGGCATATGGGGGGTATAGGCAGGCATATGGGGGTATAGGCAGGCATATGGGGGGTGTATAGGCAGGCATATGGGGGGTATAGGCAGGCATATGGGGGGTATAGGCAGGCATATGGGGGGTATAGGCAGGCATATGGGGGGTATAGGCAGGCATATGGGGGGGTATAGGCAGGCATATGGGGGTATAAGCAGGCATATGGGGTGGGGGTATAGGCAGGCATATGGGGGTATAGGCAGGCATATGGGGGGTATAGGCAGGCATATGAGGGGGTATAGGCAGGCATATGGGGGGGTATAGGCAGGCATATGGGGGGTATAGGCAGGCATATGAGGGGGTATACAGGCAGGCTTAGGGGGTATACAGGCAGGCAGGCTTGGGGCAGGTAAAATAAGAAATCACTTACTCACCTCGGTCCACGCTCCCCCGATGCGCCGCTCGCTCCGCTCTGCTGCTCTCCCTGCAGCCTCTGCGCTCAGCGCGGTGATGTGACGTCACCGCGCGTCCCCACGTGACCACAGCGGGCCGGCAGGGGGAAGTAGCAGAGCGGAGCAATCGGCGCTCCGTTCTGCTAGCTCCAGCCAGCGCTGCCTCTGAACGCTCGGGCCGGTTGGCCCGTGCGTTCAGAGGTAGCATGCGCCGGGCCCCGCAGCTCCACGCCCGCCGCAGTGAACTGTTAAGTTCACTAACGGCGGGCCCAGGAGCGGCATTACCGGGGTAGCGGACGCGGTAGCAGCTGCCCCGGGGGCCCCTTAAGCGCAGGGGCCCCGTAGCAACTGCCACCCCTGCTACCCCGGTAGTTATGCCCTTGTGTCCGGGTTTAGAGCAGTCTTCTGGCTTATTTGAGCCGTTTTAGTTTTGATTCCCTAAGGAGCTTCACTAATGTGGGGCCATCTTCTTGCAGGGTCAAGCCATGTCCCCATATGAATATTTTTTTTTACCTGACGTCTTTAGATTTTTTTTATTTTTAATTTTTATAAAGTACAAATTTATTTAATTACAAATAAAAAGTTTTGAATTTTTTACTTCATCAGTTAATTTTTTACAGACTTCTAAAGTTTTGAAAAAGCGCGAATTTTGGCCTAGTATGACTTTACATTTTTTATCATATCTCAGGCGAGAATTAAGATAAAGAGGTGGGAGAGGTATAATTTTTCTCAGAAAGGTACCGGCTTTGATTTGATATGTCACAAGGCTATGTTTCTTTATATTTTGTTTTGGAGAAATGAAATTCAAAATGTTATTGCGTAACTGTGAAAAAAACGTATGTTTCAAAATTGTGAAAAAATGCATGTGCATTACTTGTGTTCTTGGTTGTATTTGTACAGGGATTCAATTTGGGACATCAAACTTTTCTAATTTTTTAACCCCTTAAGGACCTTGCATTTTTTTTTTCCTCCTTGCATTCCCAGAGCCAAAACTTTTTTATTTTTCCACCTACATAGACCTATGAGGGCTTTTATTTTCAGGACAAGATGTACTTTCTAATGGTTTTATTCACTGTACTATAGAATATACTGGGGAATGGCAAAAAAAATTCCAAGTGGGACAAATTGTGAAAAAAAAACATACTTTCGCCATGTTTGCAGGCGTTTTGCTTTTACGTCGTTCAATCTACAGTAAATATAATGTGTTTTTTGTATTCTACAGGTTAATAAGCATCCGCCAATACCAAACATGTAGGGTTTCCTTTTTTTTTTTGGTACAGTATAAAAATTCCAAACATTTTTTTTTTTTAAAATTTGCCCTGCGGTCCCAAAATTGTCGCCCAATAACTTTTTTGTGCTAACACCCTACAGAGTCAGTGAGGGGGGCATTTTTTGGGGCGAATTTTGATTTTTTTTATTGCTAGCGTTTGGGAAAGCATGCAACTTTTTTGATCACTTTTACCAATTTTTAAGCAATGTGAAATAAACCCAAAAACGCAATTTTTCCCGTTTGGAATTTTTTTTCTTCCCAAACGGTGTTCAGCAGGGATAAATGATGTTTTTTTTATAGATGGATTTTTTGGGAACGCAATACCAAATTTGAATTTTTAATTTTGTTTTGTTTTTATTTGAAAAATGGCAAAAAGGGGGTTGTTTTTGAATTTTTAATCTTTTTTTTTTACATTTTAAAAAATTGTATTTTTTTTTTTAACATTGAGTCTCCTGGGCGCTTCCCCACTGGGGGGCCCGCGATCATTTATAAGCTAATCATTGCATAGAAAGCTTAGGTGTCCAAGAGGCGTTTCCCCCACTTCTGCCGGGGCCGGAAGGGGGGCAAATGAAAAAAAGGGCAGCGACAAAAGGTTTCCCTGCCTGTCAAGGATCGATCCCCGCTCCCGCGCGTAGACTCCTATCACAGTGAAGAAAGGTGCACGGTACAGTTTTTCATTCATTTAGACGCCGCGGCCATCTTTGCCGTGACATCTAAAGGGTTAAACAACGTAGTAAGAAAAAAATTCCTTTCTAAAAAAATATGAACTAATAAAAAATTAAATACTTTTTTAAAGGGCCTTTTATTATAAATTGTCACTTCTAGGGGGTAAAATGTAATCTTGTCCATAAGGCTTACTAGCAATGGCATTTCCTTTTGTGTCAAAGAGTATGCCCGGCCCTGTAATGGTGTTGGCTCAAACCCATTAAAGGGGTTTTTCCAGATTCTTTCAAACCACCGATCCAGCTTTCAGTCTGTGTGCTCAGAAGGGGGCGTGTGTGATTTGTTTGAAAATATCATGCGACCCCCAAATGAACAAAAGGCCTTTCCTCTCTGTAGTCAAAGAAAGGGCTGTTATGAAAAACTGTGGTAGTCGAGCTAAACTTTTACGTCCAGCACAAAAACCTAGGTTTTACCTCGCAGGACCAAACTGTGGATTTTTCTTCTCTTTACAAAGCACAGACCCTTTTTTTTTTATTTTTCACTGTTTTTATAATTTAAGGAGCAAGAGGACGGGAGTAGAATGACAGCACCCGGGGTTTTGAACACTCAGTACTGCCTGGGAGAGGGGTGTCTGAGAATGTTTGCAAAACGAGACTCTCAGCCCTGGTGTTCCCCTGGGGAACGACTGTAAACAATGGATCACCCAAAGGGGAGCTAAAAAAAAAATGGTGCAAAAATTTTTAATAATGATGAATGGGGAAAAAGTTTATTAATTCTTTGCAAGCTTTTCCCGTCAATTTTACTTCGTGGCAAAACCCCCTTAAAGGGGTTTTTTCACGAGTAAAGTTGAAAGGGATCCTCCAAAATGGGTATTTCATCACTTTTTTTTTTTTTTAAATATATGTGATTACAAAAAGTAAAGGGCCTGTGAAAGCTCCCAGCTTTGCTCAGTCCCCAGAGTTCCCGGGAAATTTTTACATTAGACATGACAGGGGAAACTGACAGGAGCTAATCGGGCCGGCTTGAAATGGTGCTTGAAACTTTTATCTGTTGCGGGGAAACATGAGCTTTAAAGGGGGATGGGGGAGAAATTTCCGTGTATGAGTTTGTCCGCTGTATAGAGAACCCACTTTTTGTAAGGGTTTTTTTTGATTTTAAAATTTTTTGAGATGCTCCTTATTCTTCGGCTATGTCTACACTGCAAAAAAAAAATTCAGTTTTTTTCAGTGTTTTTTTTTTTCTAAAAAGGGCGGGAAAAAAAGGGAATGTAATAAATTCCCATAGACTTCTTTTTTAAAAAAACCCTCCTGCGGGTCTACACTGAGCTTTTTTTTCTGCTTTTTTTTTTACTGATCGTATTTTGCAACATGTTCAAAAAAACCCCAGGGGGGCAAAAAAATTGACTACAGGAGTTATTAAAGCGCCGGAGGGTCTTTGGCGTTTTTTTTTTGGGGCGCGTTTTCGAAAACCTTTTTTTTTTCCGAAATTTTTAAATTTGAAAAACCCTTCAGGAGCCCCCAAGTCCCCCTTAAGTGGGTTTTTAATAAAAGCTTATATCTTATAAAATTTGAATCCCAAAGTGTTGGGTGTCCTTGCCCTGTACCTTTTGGTAAAAAAAGGGATAATGTTTTGGGGTCACTAATTTTTTTTGCGCCAATTTTCATATTTTTTTCGCAAAAAAATACGTTTACAGATTTTGGCATCAAAAATTGGTTTTTTTTTTACAGATTTTGATGCTAAAACCCTTTTTCTAAATTTTTTTTGGTGTAATAAAGTTTTCTTTTTATGACGCTGAAAATAATTTTTTAAAGGGTTTTGGCGCTAGAATTTTGTTTTTTTTTTCGGATTTTGGGTGTTAAAATCCTTTTTTAACATTTTTTTGGCGCTAATTTAAAATTATTTTCCCCCCTGACGGGCCCGAAAACCCGTTTTTTTTTTCGGTTTTGGCGCCCAAAAATCCGTTTTTTTTACGTTTTTAGCACTAGTTTTTGAGCGATTGCATTTGGGTATTGAGACGAAAACGATAGTCGTAAATCGGCCCCTACGATAAGGTTTTTGATAGTGAGCATCGGTTTTTGGGGGATTACCATTAAAGGGCTATGGGAGAGAAAAAAACCAATTCATTTTTTTACACCCCCAAAAAGGTGGAGAAGGGTGAAATTAACATCCACAACAGTCAAAAAGGTTTTCGTTCCTACTCTTAGGCAACACCCCTTAGGTTATAAAAGTCACAGAAAAAAAGTCACGACCATTTACTTTCCCCGTCTTGTACCACGCCCCGACCCCCTTTTAAAAATGAATCACCCACAAAATTTAAAAAGTTTCCCGAGGGCGTATTTATTTTTAAACCAAACATGTTTTCTTGAACTGGACATTGAATATCCCTGGTTCCCGGAACGCAGCTTTAGCCCCCAAACCCCCCATGACCCCCCAAATTTTAAAAAGTGAGGAAAAAAAAAAAAAGGAAATTTTTTTCAAACCCCATTTTTGTTTTAAAAGGACATTGACTATCCCTTTTCCTGGGGGCCCCAGCTGAGCCCCCAAAAATGCATGACCCCCAAAAATTTAAAAAGTTTCCGGGGGAAAAGGGGGTCTTTAACACCTTTTTGTTTCACTGGCATTGATATACCTTTTCCTGGGCCACAGCATGGAAACCCCAAAACCTGCATGGGCCCCCCATTTAAAAAAATGACGGAAAAAGGAGTCTTTTCCCAAACCCCATTTTTGTTTCACTGGACATTGACCTATACCTGTTGGGCCCCAAACATGAGCCCCCAAAACCGGGATGACCCCCCATTTTAAAAAATGACGGAAAAAAAAAGGGGTTTTCAACCCCATTTTGTTTCACTGGACATTGGAAATTTTCCCTGTCCTGGGCCCAGCATGAGCCCCAAACCTGGGATGACCCCCAAAATTTTAAAAGTGCCGGAAAAAAAGGGTCTTTCAACCACCATTTTTTGTTTCAAATGGGAAATTGGACTTTTTAATGTCCCCGGGGCCAAAAAGCATGAGCCCAAAAATGCTGAAACCCCCATTTAAAAAGTGAG